>CM057094.1:31463532-31536032 GCA_029959045.1 Taenioides sp. WSHXM2023 | reverse complement strand
GCCAGTGTTGTATTTTGCATGATGTAGCTGTGATGATTCCAACGAAAATGATCCCAAAATTTTGCCCTAAGGAAAAATAAAAAATGGAATGGAATTATGGAAAAAGGTGAAGTTTGACACAATGCCTCTTCATATCGTGATTAAAAATAACAAATAAAAAACAAAAAATCAATAGGCTCTATTCACGCTTACATCACAAATCTGGAAGACGTTTGGAAACATGTGGATGACGACTTCCTTTGGGCTCTGTTGGCGATGGGGGGACGGTTTTCTTCATCTAGATGTCATTGTATTCTTTCTTTTTTCCTTTTATAAATTGGCTATTAATTTATGTGTTATAATTTGTCTAACTTCATAAAAAACAAACAAAAAAACAAAAAAACAAAAACGGCAGATCAACAGTTCCAACCAGCTGTCTGTAAGTGACACTGAAGACGTGATTAGAGTCCATGGAAAGCTTTGGCAGGTTGTGAAGGTGCTGCTGCTGAATCCACGGTTTTATCACATGCCCAGAGTCGGGAACTCCAGCGGAGGTCGTCATCCGCATGTTTCCAAACATCTTCTGTTAAGCCTGAATAGAGCCAGTAGAACTCATGTTGTGTTTTTGCACACTGCTGTGACGGCGATGTGTGTTGACTGATTGTGTTTAGAAATAAATCCAGCCCAAAACTGCAGTAACGCACAGACTGAGGACGCCATCCTGAGGGACGCCATCCTGAGGGACATTTGTTTCGATATGGATGAACCAGACCGTGTGTGTCCCTGATTGGCTAATCCACCTGTCAATCACGCCTATCTGAACTCAGGGACATTGACCAGTGTCCAGATTCACATGTTCATAAAGTACTGGAGAAGTGTGTTCAGCCCAAGCCACCAGAAAATCTACATATTGCACCTCTGTGTTTTTTTGTGCCCCCCCCCCCCCCCCTCCCCCTGTCCCCGCCTCCCCCCGTCCCCCCGCGCCCCCCCCCCCCATACATCTGTTTTGCATGTGCTGCATACAGTGGCAGCCCTCGACAGCTCCGGCGTCTCGTGACAAAGATTTCTGTCAGACGCCGTCGCCACTTAATACATCACGTCCCCCGGCCCGCACCCTGCCCCGTCTCCTAGCAACGGCCAATCGCACGCGCCCTGTTGGGTCACGTGACGCCGCCTTCTCTCACCCCCCCACTCCTCTGAGTCTTACCTTGAAATAAAACATGGTCGCGCTGTCTTCATAGGATTAAGTGTGGGGGGAGTGAGCTGTTCAGATGCAAAAATCCAATTGTGAAAAAGTACAGCAGAAAATATGTGAAAATGAGGGAAGGTATAATGTTATTCTGCAGACTAGACCTGGAAAGTACTTATTCCCTCTTAAGAAATCTATTTTTAAATTTAAATATCCTACTTTTACTTTAGTACTTTGCTCCTTGAATTGGATTTTAAATTATGTCATATATCATATTTATTTATTTCAGAAAAACAAAATTCTATAGTTTTGAGAGGTACTTTCATTTTTTATTTTAAATTTAATACATGATCTTAAAACAAATCTCAAATATTAAAAAAAAAAAAAAAAACAAAAAAAAAAAAAACAGAAATGTTAGCATTACATCCTCCTTTATCCCTGTGTGTCAGATGCCCTCCCATCCTCCAATATAAATGTGTGTCAGATGCCCCCCCATCCTCCAGTATAAATGTGTCAGATGCCCTCCCGTCCTCCTGTGTCCCTGTGTGTCAGATGCCCTCCCATCCTCCAATATAAATGTGTGTCAGATGCCCCCCCATCCTCCTATATCCGTGTGTCAGATGCCCTCCCATCCTCCAATATAAATGTGTGTCAGATGCCCCCCCCATCCTCCTATATCCGTGTGTCAGATGCCCTCCCATCCTCCCGTATAAATGTGTCAGATGCCCTCCCATCCTCCTGTGTCCTTGTGTGTCAGATGCCCTCCCATCCTCCAATATAAATGTGTCAGATGCCCTCCCATCCTCCTGTGTCCCTGTGTGTCAGATGCCCTCCCATCCTCCTATATCCCTGTAGTGTTAGACTGAGATAGGGGCCGGTCACATGTCTCTAATTAATCTGCAGTTGTTGTGGTGTGTCAGATGCCCTCCCAGACGCTGTGCTGTGGTTGGATAAATACCGCGGGAGAATGTAACTTGTCACAGTAGTGCTTTTCCTCTTTGTAAAGGTCATAACAGTAAAGTAAAGCATACATTCTGTCCTGTCCTCTGTCTCATTGGTCCCTCTCTCTCTCCTGCGCTTGACTTGGTAATTAAGCGCTCAGCTCGTCTCCGCGTGTCCACAAGAGACATTTCTCTTGTCCTCTCTGATAGTTATTCTGCCCCCGACGCGGCCGCTGTGTTTGCAAATAATATCCTCAAATTGAATCATTGTTGCATGAATTTATGCTAAAGCTTCCAGAGAGCGGAGCAGCCTGAGTGCTTTTAAATTGGACAGATCATTCATAGGCTCACCTTTTCCCCAAGATAAAGTCGAGAGGAGGAGAGAGGGGTGTCACGGAGAGACGGAGGAGGAGAGAGGGAGGAGAGAGGGGTGTCACAGAGAGATGGAAGAGGAGAGAGGGACGGGAGATGAGGAGAGATGAGGAGGAGAGTGGGGTGTCACGCAGACAGAGGAGGTAAGGGGGAGGACGGGGGAGGAGAGATGTGGAGGAAAGAGGGGTGTCACGCAGAGACGGAGGAGGAGAGAGGGAGGAGAGATGAGGAGAGATGAGGAGGAGAGAGGGGTGTCACGCAGAGACGGAGGAGGAAAGAGGGAGGAGAGAGGGGTGTCACGCAGAGACGGAGGAGGAGAGAGGGAGGAGAGATGAGGAGAGATGAGGAGGAGAGAGGGGTGTCACGCAGAGACGGAGGAGGAAAGAGGGAGGAGAGAGGGAGGAGAGAGGGGTGTCACGCAGAGATGGAGGAGGAGAGATGAGGAGGAGAGAATGGTGTCACGGAGAGAAGGAGGAGGAGAGACAGAGGAGAGAGGGGTGTCACGGAGAGACGGAGGAGGAGAGACGGAGGAGAGATGAGGAGGAGAGGGGGTGTCATGGAGAGATGGAGGAGGAGAGAGGGAGGAGAGAGGGATGTCAAGGAGAGACGGAGGAGGTGAGGGGGAGGAGAGAGAGACACGGAGGAGGAGAGAGGGAGGATAGAGGGGTGTCAGGAAGAGACGGAGGAGGAGAGAGGGGAGGAAAATGGAAAGAGAGAGGACAAAGGGAGCGAGAGGAGAGGCGAAAGAGGGAGGAGAGAGGGGTGTCACAGAGAGACAGAGGAGGTGAGAGGGGGAGGCGAGAGGAAGGAGGAGAGAGGGGGTGAGAGAAGGGTGTCAGATAAAGACAGAGGAGGGGAAGGGGGAGGAGAATGGAGAGGGGTGTCAAGGAGAGAGTAGAGGGGAGGAAAGACTGGGAGGAGAAAGGGGGAGGAGAAAGATGGAGGAGGAGACAGCTTTAGAAGAAGGGAGAGAGGGAGGATAGGAGAGAGGTGAGGAGAAAGACAGGTGAGAGAGGGAAGTGGAGTGAGAGGGAGGAAAATAAGGGTCAGAAGAGAAGAGAAAGAAAGAGGGGGATGGCAGGGTGAGGTGAGGGGAAAGAGGAGGAGAGGGAGAAGAGAGGTTTGAGGGAGACAGGGGAGGAAAGAGGGAGAAGAATGTGGGAGGATAAGAGAGGTGGGATTAGAGGGAGGCAAAGAGAGAGGGAGAGGAGAGAAGAAAAGAGAGGTGAGAGAGAGAGAGACAGGAGCTGGGAGATGGAAGGGAGGAGAAAGAGAGTCAATGAGAGAGAAAGATGAGGCGGAAAGAAGGAGAAGAGTGGACGAGATAGGAAGAGGAGAGGACGGAGAGAGGAAGGAAAGGAGGAGGACCACAGGAGATTTGAGCTCACAACCCTTTCTTCTAATCTCCACATAGTCCTGTATCTTTATCCTCTCCTCACTTCTTTGTTTACTTTTTAAATTCTTCCTAATTATTCCCGCGGTTGCTGTGGTTTCACCGGGAGATGTTTGAACATGTGTTATTTTTATTTCTTTCATTTTGATCAGAAAACTCACTTCACCTGAGCTCCACCTGAGCCTGGGAGCCTGCTCTGGGACTCTTAATGTAAATAAAGTTTGTTTGAACAGGAACCACTGGAGGGAGAGAGAGAAAGAAGGAGAAGAGAGGTGGAGAGAGGGGAGAAAGGGATAGAAACAGACTGATGAAGAGAGAGAGAGAGAAAGAGAGAGAGATAGGGAAGAGAGGTGGTAGGATGAGGAGAGGTGAGAGAGAAATGAGGGAGGGTGGGGAGAAAAAAAAGAGTGGAGTGGGACTGGTCGAGAGAGAGCGGTAGAGAGAATGAAGAGAGGTAGATGGGGAGATGAGAGAGAGAGAGCGGTGGGAGGAGGAGGGGAGCTAAAGAGAGGAAGAGAAGGGAGAGAAGGAAAAGAACGAAGAGAAAGAGAGGACAAAGATGGTGAGAGAGGGGCCATGGGAGAGAGGTAGGAGAAAGAGGGAGCGAAAGAGAGAGAGAGGAGTATGGGGACGGACTCAGAGGAGCAGACAGGTGCAGAAAAGAAAAACTCAAACTTTGGATTAAACAAAACAAATCCTCTAAGTGCTGTGCTGGAATCATTACATACACACACACACACACACACACACACGCACACACACACGCACTCACACACACGCACACACACACACACACACACACACACACACACACACACACACCCACACACACACACACACACACACACACACACACCCACACACTCTCACACACACACACACACACACACACACACCCCCCCCACACACACACACACACACACACACACACACTGTTACTGTTTCAAATATTCTAGGGTTCCAGTGGTTTAGTTGGCAGTCGCCCTGTAACGATCGTGTGGTGTACGGTCAGAAAGCTGCTGCTTCAGTTTATCAGGCTGCCCCGGGGCGGCTGTGGCTGCAGTCAGGTACTGTACAGGTGAAATGTGAATCTGTAAAGTAAAACACCAAGAGAGAGTTTGGACTAAGAACAAAAAATAGAGGGACATGTGTCTCCAAAAACTGGAGATTGCAAAACAAAAATTTACTGAAAAATTAAAAAAAAAAAACGCATTTGACTGGACTCACACACTGGTCCCTGTTTCACATCTGTGAGTCACGCTGCAAAAGTGACTTTTATTTTGTTCCAAAACTAAAAGTGCCTTGGACTTGATTGTCTCTGGAAGATCATATTTAACGATTTAAATGTTTGTGCTCCAGAACACACTTCTCTAAACCTTTATGAAGATGTGAGTCTGGTCAGCGCTGAATCTCAGTCTCAGCTGAGTTCAGGTGGGTGTGATTGACAGGTGCATTAGCCAATCAGGGACATGCAAATAGCACAGGGGGAGGGGGGTGAAGAACATGGTGGATTTGTGCAGAATCAGTGAAGCACTAAACTCTGTTCAGCTGAGGAGAGGGAAATGTGATTTTGTTCAAAATGATGGTGACCAATGAGCTCCTTTGTTTCACTTGTGTCACTGAAATAAACAAATCTGATTGGACGTTTGGTTCTGACTCGAGACACAGTGGAGGGAGTGGAGACCAGACTGATATAATTCGGAACATAACAGGCAAATTTAAACCAATATCTTGAGCTGGTTTTTCTTGTAAACTTTTGTAATGTCCCGAGGCTCAGACAAAATAAAATAAAATATTAAAATCACAAATTTGATCACACTTTTGAGATGAATCTTTTGCAGAAACTCGCCATTGTCCTCCTCATTTAAAATCAGCTCAGTAAAATCATTAGCACCTCATACTAACGACAATGCTAACTGCTAACTGCACTCTGACAGTTTTCTATTACCTCCTGTATTCACCAGCTCCTCTTTGCTTTAATTTAAACCAAAACCTGTCCAAACTCTGGCCCATCGTCTCCTCTTTCCTCCTGCATGTTTGTACCACAGCATTTTGGACTTTTTACTCTTAAAATTCTGTTTTTGTCCTGATAATAAACAGTTTCCTGGTTTGGCGGTGGATCGCTTTAATGACATGATAACAGGCCAGAGAGGAGAGGACTGGCAGAGTATGCAAATCCACTCATTTATGGCATTATCTGGAGGAGCCATTGTCTGAGCGAGGGAAGAGAAAGAGAGGGGAAAAGAGGGGGAGAGAGGGGGCACACACAAGATACAGAATAACGGATGGTGACAGGAGAAGAGAGGAGGAGGAGGAGGAGGAAGAGGAGGGCAGAGAGAGGAAGATGAAAAGACACAGGAGATGGAGAGAGATGAGGAGGAGGGGTGGAGGGGCTGGGGCAGGTAAATGAGAGAGAGAGATGAAGAGAGAGAGAGAGTGAGGGAGAGGAGACGAAATGAGACAGGAGGAGTGTCATTAGAGATGGAGGAGAGTTTTCACAACATAAACACTGAAATGAAAAACAAAATAAAGTAAGTGCAGATAAAGCTGAATCCCTCAGTGTGGTTCAAATGACACATTTGGCCTCAGTGGATGTGTCATCATTTTAAATCTTTGGAGCTGCGTTATTCCATTTTTGCAACTGTATTTGGATGTCATTTTATGTATTTATTTAACCTTTAAAAACTCCTTTTTGAGGGAGGCCTGACTTTTTACACGCAGTAAAATCAATGATTTAAGGCCATTTTGTTTTTCATTCTGTGTTTATTAAAAACTAAAATAAAACATGCATCTTCACTATGAGTGTGCTTGCATCTCCACAAACCTGATCTTACTTGGCTTTGAGGAGGGCCTTCTGCTGCTTGTTTCCATGGAAATGGTGTTTCTTTAGCTTTAATATTCCAGTATGACATAAAGCTGATCTATCTCCATGGAGAATGTCCCAAAGTATGGTTTTAACATTCTGTTTCCATAGAATCCTTTGAGAAATCCAACAATAAAATGTATAAAAATAAAAAAATAATAATGTAAAGCATTCAGCTGAAGACAAGATTTAAATGAGCTCAAGAGAATCGGCTCCTGTAGGAGAATCGCTCCTGTAGGAAAATCGGCTCCTGTAAGAGAATCCCTCCTCCCAGTTCCAGGAGCTGCAGGCCTGGAACGCTCTGTTTGATATTTAGATGAGAAAAGAAAAAAACGAGACAAGAAAGAATTAGAGGATAATTTGGTGAAAAAGTGGACAGTGATGGAACAAATGCAGAAGTAGAAAACACATCTGTTTTAGCGCCCAAAGGTGCCAGAGGAGAGTTCTCTTCAACAATTTTCTTTTTTATTCCAGATGTGGTTTTTTTTTAACACAAGACCACAAACTCTCTTTGACAATGCAACATGAATATGTGTGTGTATTTAAAGCACAGATCTGGACAGTTGTGTGTTACTGGAGTCAGATTTGTGTATGACGTCTGCACATGTGATGGTACAAACATCGCCCCCTGGTTTTGTTGTTGGTTCAACTCTGAACTTTCTTTTTTCAGAGAAGGAACACTCTTCTCTTTGTGCAAAAATGTGTAAAACAAATGAAGAGGAGGGAGGGACAGAAAAAGAAGAGAAAGACAACGTTTAAGAAAGAAGAAAAGAGAAGAGAAAGAGGCTAAGATAAAGTGGAGGAGATGGCTAAATGAGATGAGAGAGAAGAAACAAGAGAGAGGAAGAGAGAACAAAAAGAGGAGGAGAGGGTGAAAGATAGAGAGTGAAGAAAGTGAGAAAGAGAGTAAGGGGAGAGAATGCCTGTGTTTCTGTGGGGCCGCGGTGTATTTTGGGTCAGAAGAAAAAAGGAGGAGACGGTTTGAAGAACGTCCAGGTGTGAGAAAGTGTCGAGATCAGCTGTTTAGACGCCCCAGACAGGAGAGAGAGAGAGAGAGAGAGAGAGAGAGAGAGAGAGAGAGAGAGAGAGAGAGAGAGAGAGAGAGAGAGAGAGAGAGAGAGAGATGGGAGAGGGATGGGAGAGGGATGTGGGGAGGGATGTGGGGAGTGAGAGAGAGAGAGAGGGGGAGAGAGCATCACACAAAAACAATGGACCTCTGCTCTGTGTTAGATAAGTACACCCTGCTGTGGTGAAACTTCCAGGCTTTGTTGTCCTGGTTTAGTCTTTGTTTAGTCCTGATTTAGTCCTGGTTGAGTCCTGATTTAGTCTTTGTTTAGTCCTGGTTTAGTCTTTATTTAGTCCTGATTTAGTCCTGGTTGAGTCCTGATTTAGTCTTTGTTTAGTCCTGGTTTAGTCTTTGTTTAGTCCTGATTTAGTCTTGGTTGAGTCCTGATTTAGTCTTTGTTTAGTCCTGGTTTAGTCTTTGTTTAGTCCTGATTTAGTCTTGGTTGAGTCCTGATTTAGTCTTTGTTTAGTCCTGGTTTAGTCTTTATTTAGTCCTGGTTTAGTCTTTGTTTAGTCCTGGTTTAGCCCTGGTTTAGTCCTTGTGTAGTCTTTGTTTGGTCTTGGTTCTGTCCTGGTTTAGTCCTTGTGTAGTCTTTGCTTAGTCGTGGTTTAGTCCTTGTATAGTCTTGCTTTACTCCTGGTTTAGTCCTTGTGTAGCCTTTGTTTGGTCCTGGTTTAGTCCTGCTTTAGTCTCAGTCTTGGGACAAACTTGGGGACTGTCCCTTTAGCCCCATGTTTTTCTGCAGTGTTGAGACGTCTGGTCAGATTAAAGCCTGTTACATGTGCACCAATAGTCCACAGTTTGGACACACTTGAGTCTCACTGAAGACATCAGAACTATGAATGGACATATACGGAATGTAGCAAAGAAAAATAAACTCAAAATAACTCCAAACTTGTTTTAGACTTTAAGAAAGAAAAAATATATATAGCCTTTACCTTGGAAAACCATTTCAGAGACATCATTTTGAAGCTGTTTGAGTGAAGGACAAGGGTTTGCAGCTCTGTTGAGCGAAGGGCGAAAACTGCAAGGAATTACTTTATAAAATATACAAAATTGTTTAACATTTTTTTCTTTGCTACATAATTCCATAATTAAGACACGATGGAGGGTGTGTGGACCAGACTGAAGTCATTCTGGACATCAGGCAAATTTAAACCGAAATCCAGACCTGCTTTTTTCTTTTGGAATGTCACAAGGCTCAGACAAAATAAAAAAGTAAAATCAGACTTTTGAGATGAATCTTTTGCAGAAACCCACCAATTTCATCCTCACTGAAAACCAGCTCAGTAAAATCATTAGCGCCTCATACTAGCAGTTTTCTATTATTATTCTATTATTCACCAGCTCCTCTCTGCTTCAGTATCACCCAAATTCTGTCCAAACTCTGGTCCAAAGTAGAAAGTGGTAAACACAAAGACAAGAAACACTGAATGAGAGGGTGTGTCCAAACTTTAGACAGGTCATGTAAACAAAAACTACTTTGTGAGAATAAAACAGCAGAATATTTGTCGTATGGCGTCACATTTGAGTGAGTTCATGTGCACGGATAGTGGTTTCCTGGTTTCCTGTTCTGTTTGAGTCCCACAGGAGCCAAAACACTCACTATAAATACACCCAAGCACTGACCAGGTGTGACGTACCCCACTCCTTCTCCTCTCTCACTGTCTCTTTATCTATATCTCTCTCTCTCCTCCCCCCTCATCTCTCGCTCTTTCTCTCTTAGGAGGGGGTACAGATCCTCTCCACACCTGTCCTCTCTCTCTCGCCCTCTGCCCCTCGGCGTGTGGCATCTGAACCCAACCAACGGGATAATTACCCCCACAGGCTGAGCCAGAGTTTAGAGAGAGGGAGGAGAGAGAGGAAGAACTGAAGAGAGAGGAGAGGAGGAGGGTAGCAGAGAGAGGTGAAGGGAGGAGGAGTGTTAAGAGAGAGGGAAGAGGCTGGAAGAGGGAATGAGAGAGGAGGGAGAGAGAGCGAATGAGAGACCTAACCCCTAAGCAAAGTACTGCAGCAAAATCTAAGTATGACTCTTCTCTTTTTCCCCGCTCTTCTCCCTCCCTCTCTCTTCTCTCTCTCTATTTCCTTCTCTTTCTCTCCTCCCTCTTTCCCTGACTCCTTCCCTCCCTCTCTCTCTCACTCTCCCACCCCCTTGCTCTCTCCTACCCTGTCTCTCTCTCTACCTGTCTCTCTCTCTCTCCCCTCTTTCTCTCCCCCTCTCTTCCTTCTCTCTCTCCCTATGTCCTACCCTCTCTCTCTACCTGTATCTCTCCCTCCCTCTCTCTCTTCTTTCTCTCCCTCTGCTGTTTCTCCCTCTCTCTTCCTTCTCTCTCCCTCTGTCCTACCATCTCTCTCCCTACCCGTCTCCCCCCCACCCCTCTCTCTCCCTCCCTCTCTCTCTCTGTCCTTTCCTCCTCTCCTCTCCCTACCTCTCTCTCTCTCTCTGTCCTTTCCTCCTCTCCTCTCCCTCTCTTTCACCTCTCTCTCTCCTACACACCTCACTTCTTCTCCTCTGTGCCTCTCACAGTAGATTACCCCGCTCCACCCAGCCCCGCCCCCTGCAGGTGTGAGGGTGGTGTGCAGGGTCGGACCTGTCAGGATGCACCAGGGAAGAGGGCTCATGGTATGCACTGCAAAAAAATCACACATTTACCATTTACCACAGATTTGCTTTCAGACAAACTGAGTTACTAATGCACTTTTCTTTACATTTCATATTTAAGTTGATGTTTTTTTTTTATTATTATTTATTTATTTATTTTTATTTTAAAAGTTTTTAAAAGTAAAAAAATTGCCTCTCGTGAGCTTTAAGTCATGTTCTAATGTTTCCTCCTCAAAAACAGACCTGGAGTTGTGTTTGTTTCATTCACATGTTTGAGTAACTATTATTAGTCTGTCTACATCTCCAAACCTCAAAATGCTCTTTTCCACCTTGTGATGTCATGAAGTGGTAGTTTTCAAGTGAACAGCTCCTTTTACCTTTAGTTCAGTAGAGATTAGAATTTCAGCACTGAAATGATCCAAATGATTCTAGTGAAGGTGTGTGGAGTTTAAAAACACAGTGGAGCACTTCCTGTATTATGACATGACATCACAAGGTGGAACAGAGTGTTTGTTTGTTTGTTTGTTTGTTTGTTTAAGAGAAAAACTTTAAGTGTCACTCTGTATTATTTTTCTTATTTTAAATACAAATTTCTTTATTCAAATGACATCACTACTACTACTACTAGTACTACTACTACTACTACTACTACTACTACTACTACTACTACTACTACTACTTCTTCCAAAGTGAGATTTGGCAAGTTAACTGTTTTCTAGCTACATAGTTGAGAGCACCACCAAAGAGAATGAAGAGTGAATGAAAGAAGAGTGAGAGGGTTTTGAGCAGAGCCTTCTTTTACAGTGTAGTGGGGTTCATGGGACAGGTGTGGGGGGTTTGTGGGGCAGGTGTGGGGGGTTCGTGGGGCAGGTGTGGGGGGTTCGTGGGGCAGGTGTGGGGGGTTCGTGGGGCAGGTGTGGGGGGTTCGTGGGACAGGTGTGGGGGGTTCGTGGGGCAGGTGTGGGGGGTTCGTGGGGCAGGTGTGGGGGGTTCGTGGGACAGGTGTGGGGGGTTCGTGGGACAGGTGTGGGGGGTTCGTGGGGCAGGTGTGGGGGGTTCGTGGGGCAGGTGTGGGGGGTTCGTGGGGCAGGTGTGGGGGGTTCGTGGGACAGGTGTGGGGGGTTCGTGGGGCAGGTGTGGGGGGTTCGTGGGGCAGGTGTGGGGGGTTCGTGGGACAGGTGTGGGGGGTTTGTGGGGCAGATGTGGGGGTGGTCCTCGGACAGAGCTCATTAGAGACAGTAATATGAAGGGAGGAGAGAGGGACAGAAAGATGGATGAAAGAGAGAGGGGAGAAGTAGAGATGGAAGGAGGAAGGAAACAGAGAGTCAGAGGAATAAAGAGAGAGGAGGAGAGGAGGGATGGGGAGGAAAGAAAGAGAAAGGAGAGAGGATGGTGAGAGAGAGGGGGAGGAGGTTGATGGAGAGAGAGAGTAGAGGGAATGAGAGGAGGATGATGGAGAGAGAGAGTAGAGGGAGTGAGAGGAGGATGAGGGAGAGAGAGAGTAGAGGGAGTGAGAGGAGGAGGGAGAGAGAGAGTAGAGGGAGTGAGAGGAGGATGAGGGAGTGAGAGGAGGATGAGGGAGAGAGAGAGTGGAGGGAGTGAGAGGAGGATGGTGACAGTCACATTAATGGTGTTATGCTAACGCTAACACAGCTCAGGTACAGCTGCAAGGACTACATCGAAATGCAGACTAAAGATGGACTAAACCAGGACTAAACCAGGACTAAACTAGGACTAAAGATGGACTAAACTAGGAATAAACCAAATCTAAATTAGGACTAAAGCGGGACTAAACCAGGACTAAACCAGGACTAAACCAGGACTAAACCAGAACTAAACCAGAACTAAACTAGGACTAAACTAGAACTAAACTAGGACTAACGCTGGACTAAACCAGGACTAAAGCAGGATTAAACCAAGACTAAACCAGGATTAAACCAGGACTAACCAATTCTAAATCATGACTAAACTAAGCTCAAATAAGGACAAGACGTGATGGCACTGTCCCTGCAACGTGTCCTGTCTCTCACTGTGGAAGAGCAGTGGCTCTACTCCAAGATTTTATTTATGTATTTATTTATTTTTGCTAAAAAGTTACATACTGTGTCTTTAACCATGAAAATCCCATTTTCAGAGGCCCTCTTGTACATGTGTTTATTGGTATAGACAAAACCTGACAAAAGGCCACCACACACTACAGGACTTTTCGGCCTTAAATAAATTTTAAACATCCGACAAAATGCGCACACCACAGACACAAGCAAAATTTTATGAGATTTTAGATCTCTGATTGCAAAGACTTGCAGCAGGATATGTCTGTGGACCACAGGCTGCACAGTTGTGAGCGATCGCATCAGCTGTTTCTACAGTAAAACCACTTTGAGACTCTTAAGTGTTCAAAGATCAGAGCACTGCACTTTGAGTTTAGATACAAGTCAAAACTATGTTATTATTATTTGTGAAATGTGGTGCAATACTTCAGATACATGATTTTTAATCCACAGAAGTTTGGCGCTAAAGTTCACAGAAATAGTCATTATCGCTAATCTGCAGCTTCACCTCGATCCATGTGAGGAACTACTCTCGCCTTTTTAAAGAACGCCTCAAACTGGATTAACAGTGCGGTTTTGTGGACTGAGTGTCATTATTTGAGGAGGACAAATTCTATGGATAATGTGGATGATGCTGCAGTTTAAATTTACAACTTTACGAGAGGTGAGTCATAAAGTCTCATTATTTTAGTTTTTTCCTGAGTTTGTATGTTGCGTGTCTGTGTCCGTCACTCCTCTGGCCCTGATGCTCTGGTTTATCGACTGTTACTGTAGTGTTGCTGATGTTTGGTGGTTACGATCTGACAGAGCAGCTCAGAGTCACACACACATTAACAGCTAACACAGAAAATATTTAGATCACCATGTTCCCTTTTATTGTTTTGAAAATGCTGTATTCACCAAAAACAAAGTATTGACATGTTTTATTTTTGTTCCCCTCCGTTTGCTCTCCATGCTAAGTCACTCCCCCTTCACAGTGCTGTCACAACAGAATAAGCGTGCATGCCACTCTTGGACAGGATCTTACAGCTAACCATAAGGAAGGTTTGAATAAGGCCTCAGAGAGATCGCTAGATTACTCAGACAGGCATGGATGACAGCTAAAACCTCTTGAGGCATGTTTTTGATGAGGGAAAAATGTCATAACAGGGTAGTACACTAACAAAAAGTATTTTGCATAATACCCCATCTTTAAGAAGTCAAATAAATCGATAGGATATTAAATGTGGAATATCTGAGCAGACTCTTCTGAGCACGTGCAAAACGGATTTTGACACAAATCTGGTTCTGACTCAAGTTTGTGGAATCAGAATCTCTTTAACATGTCTCTGTCATGACACAGCTCACTGCTCCTGTCCACACTCTGAAATATGTCCTCTCTGTCTCTGAGGGAGTCCTGCTCCAGACCTGGTCCAAGTCCTGGCTCAGACCTGGTCCAGACCTCAGTGGTTTTGGGTCTGGGACGTGTTTGTCTTTTTCTGGTCGGGGTTAGTTTAATGTGGTGAAGAGCTGCTCCAGTCTGCACTCTGCTGAAGAACAGAGAGAGAGAGAAGTGAAAGAAGAGAGAGAAGAGAGAAGGATCAAGAGAAAGAAAGAAAGAGAGAAGGATGGAGATTGAGGTTAGATTGATAAATATGTACACAAATATACAACTGGTACATACGATTACCTCTGGTCTTTGATGAAGGAGAGAGAAAGAAGAGAGGGAGAGAAAGAGAGATTGAAGGAGGGAAAGAGAGACAAAGGGGGAGGAAGTGAGAAGGAGAGAAAGTGAGAAAGAGAAGAAGAGAATGTTCAGAGTTAGAGGAGAGAGACAGAAGGGGGAGGGAATGTGGAGAAAGAGGAAAGGAGGGAAAGAGGAGAGGGAGCGTGAAAGAGAAACAGACAGCAAGAGAGTAGAAGAACTGAGCGAGAAGGAGAGAGAGAAAGACAGAGACAGTAGGAATGGATGAATGAAGAGTGAGAGAGGAGACAAAAAGAGAGAGGGAGGGAGAGGGAGATACCTTTTGCATTCAGAGCATCCTCATTACTCACCATGACGAGTTTAGAAGAACTTTTGACAACTTTCAGAGCCAATAAAGTATAAAAATAAACACAATAAAATAAATAAAGTACTTCCAACACGATAATTATATGCAGAGAATACAGCAGACTTATTTTGACCTCAAGAGCTCAAAAACATGGAAGAAACATGTACAGGTGCTTTAGTAGAGGCGCTCATTGTCCGTCACTCGTTCATGATGGAGCAGAGGAGCCCGTCTCATTCACACCCTGCACGTTATAATTAGATTGACAAAATTAATGTAATTTATTGTCCATTTGGTCTCATTATGTTTCACTTAGCGTTCGTCACTTCTCAAACACGGTCTGTTTAACCCCGGCCCACTCTAACGACATTTCACAGCCTAATAAGGTCTGAAAGTGTGTGTATGCACAGGTGACGAATGGCACAGTGGAGAAGAAGTCCGCCCAGCAACCACAGGATCAGAGGTTCAACAAATCACATTCTATTTTCTATATTGTTTTCATTCATCAGATGATTTGAGTATCGAGTCTATTCCTTAGTATCAAAATTAAGTTTGAAATGTCATTTAAAAAAAATATTATTATTATTATTATGATTATTATTATTATTATTATTATTATTATTATTATATTAGAGACAATAGAAAAAAAAAACAAAAAAAAAACATCTGACATCTGATTTGATGGGATAGGGAGTGCATACATCAAGGTTTGAATAGGTGATGAGACAATAAGAATGGCTTCTGTTCTTATATGGGAGGGCAAGTGTGTGTGTGTGTGTGTGTGTGTGTGTGTAAAATAAGAAAAAGGAAAAAAAAAAAAAAAAAAAAAAATATATATATATATCTATATATATATCTATATATATATATATATATATATATATATATATATATATATATATATATATATATATATATATATATATATTCCTCACCTTCCCTCATCCAGCTCGGGCCCTCTACCAGAGGCCTGGGAGCTTGAGAGTTCTGTGCAGTATCTTTGCTGTTCCTAGTACTGCGCTTTTCTGGACTGAGATGTCTGATGTTTTTCCTGGGATCTGCTGTAACCACTCCTCCAGTTTAGGGGTTACTTTTAATATTTCATTATTAACATGACAATGCTACTTCAATGATTGCTCCATGTGGTTTCACCAAAATAAGCTGTTTAATGCACAAAGCATTTGCGTTCAGTGTTACTTAGCCACATCACCAAACACACACACAGTATAGAATAGACTGTAAATGTTAATTGGACACATTTTTATACAGCGCTTTTCCACCTTGAAGGCTCAATGTGCTTTTCAAAAAATAACCACTCACCCATTCACACACCAGTGTACAGACACTAGCGGCGAAGTGGGTTAAGTGTCTTGCCCAAGGACACAACAACAGCATTCATCTGTGGGAGCTGAAATCGTGTCGCCAACCTGTGGGTCAGTGGGTCTGATCGCTCACCAATGATGTTTACGTCGAGAGCAGGATTCGAACCGCCAACCTTCTGATCAGTGGACAAACCAACTGCTCTACCGACTGAGCAGCTGTCGCCCCTAAGTGATGTGAGAATGGACATCATCTCAAACAGGACTGATCAGGGCAAACTTGTGTGGTGTGTGCATTGTTGTCATGTACCGTACTGTGTGGGACATGACAAGGCTAAAAACTGCACATACAAAAAGATACACAACTCTGCTTTTTAGGGAAAAGCGAGATGATGCAACGTGATGCAAACTAGACCCATGTGCACAGGTCTTTCCGAACACGCTCCTGCTATAACTGCACTGTTTCACACTGTAAAGTTCTTCTCTGCAATTGTTAGCTTCACGGTCATGTGAAATGGCACCACATCACTGAGAGAGGAGCAGGATCCTGTCTGGTTTTGGCTGGTCTCTGGTCTGATTTTACACAGATCACATGTTGGAAAAAGAAAAACGATGCAAACCAATAGAAAATTGTGTTTTTTCCATTGCTTTCTGCATGCTCCTTCATGTTTTTAAACAGGGAGCTAATTGAACTTTCTTGGTGCTTTCTATCATTTTTAAATGTTATTCCCTCATCAAAAACACACCTGAAGAGGTTTTAGATATCATCCATGAATGTTTGAGTAATCTAGAGATCTCTCCCATGCCCTATTCAAACCCTCCTTATGGTTAGCTGTAAGATTCTGTACAAGGCTCCGCCCACAATCCTACATCACCCACGCTCCCACACAACAACTCTCCATAAATACACAAAAACATGATACAAAACTGTACACAGCAACTGGACAAACCTGATGTGATGTGCAGTAGTTTCATTAGCGGGATGCAAATGCTGGTTGTGTTGTGATAGTGCTCTGAAGGGGGAGTGACTTAGCGCAGAGAGCAATTGGAGGGGAGACAAAAAAAAAAAAAAAAATACGTTAAAAACAAGACTGAAACTTACTTAAACTTACCCCATGGAAGTATAATAGCCCTTTTTAAATTCTTCCTCCTTTCACCGTTTGAAAATCAGGTACACCCATTTTAACATTTAAAAATCCATCTTTAACCTTTTGTGCCACTAAATTCTTGTTCATGTTTCTGAATGACACGTTCAGAACAAGTTTTAATTGCAGAAAATCCAGCTCACTGTTCCCGTGTGTGTGTGTGTGTGTGTGTGTGTGTGTGTGTGTGTGTGTGTGTGTGTGTGTGTGTGTGCGTGCGTGTGTGTGTGTGTGTGTTTGTGTGTAAGTGTGTGTGTCTGCAATCGAATACACCTTAACCTTTGAGAAATGGGCCTAAAAAAAACTTGTATGCTTTTAAGGGTGCACTTTGCGAAACTTTTTGGTTGGGGGTCCGTCACCTTCTTGTTTCAGTGGATATGTCATTGCTCTGCCTGGAATGTTCCACAGTATGACTTTAAACAGCTCTACTTTACATTTATTCAATTACACGTGGTTTTAGCTCAAAAATACCTAGAAAAACAGACATTCTGACTGTGAGCGGGGTCGCCTCTCCACAGATCTGACCTGGAACTTGGTCTGGTTTGGTCTCCATGAAGATAAAAGGTTTAATGCCATACTGCAAGCAATAACATCTCCATGGAGAAAAGCATTTGACGGAACCTCCACCAGAAAAGTTACACAATGTACCTTTAAGTGCATATTTTCAGTGTATTTAATCTTGTTCTTAACGAATCCTTTTGTATTTGTATTTGCGACCTTGAAAGACACCTAATAGATAAAATGTATGTATGTATGTATGTATTATTATTATTATTATTATTATTATTATTATTATTATTATTATTATTAAAAAATTATAAAAAAAAAAAGGGTCAAATGTAAAATCTATTTCTGACATGCTGTATCGTACCGGTGTTTCCAATAGGTTTTTGTGCAGATTTTGCCTTTTGATCTGGCAACCCTGGATGTAGATGTTGCCAGGTTTCCCAGGTTTTCAGTGGCCTGTGCTCACTGGCGCATGGGCCCAAAATAATTTTCTCTTCCGCTTTACTTCCTCCATACGGGATAGCGGTCTTGAAATATTATTAAACCAGGAGTGTCAGAAAAATACTCTGAAATTTACAATTTTATTATAAAGTAACTGAAAACCATCCACCTCTGCTGACACATGCATTTTCAGATCCTTTTGTGCAGGTTTTCCGCTTGCAACCTGGCAACCCTGCTTTAGTCATACAATGTCTGAAAACTACTCTGAGAAGTAAAATTTTATTAAGTAATTATTTGGTATACCGCACGTCCCACATGTACATGTAACTGAGTACTACCTCTCTCTGCAGACACACTGCGGTTTTCAGATGCTTTTGTGAAGGTTGTGCCACTGAAACCTGGAAACCTTGTTTTAGATGTATTTTTGTGCAGGTTTTGCTGATGAAACCTGGCAACCCTGCTTTAGCTGTACTAATAAAAAGTACTTTACTCATGTGATGCTGTATTTCATTTCTACTGGAATTTCCCCACTGTGGGACTAATAAAGGCATATCAATCAATCAATCAATCAATCAATCAACCCTGTTTTAGCTGTACTAGTACACTGTAAAAAGTACTTTACTCAAGTAGGGGTATAAGTTTGATGTCAGAAAACTACTCTGAGAAGTGTAATTGTTTTAAGAAAATATAATTACACCTCCCACTCTATGCATTTTCAAATACCTTTGTGCAGGTTTCGCTGATGAAACCTGGCAACCCTGCTTTAGCTGTACTAATAAAAAGTACTTTACTCAAGTAGGGGTATAAATATGGTGCCAGAAAACTATAAAGTCAATAGGTTGTATTGTTGAAACCTGGCAACCCTTTTCTCTCCATCCAGCATGGCAATTCTGTCAAAAACTCCTTCCCACTTTCCGCACAGCCGCTCCTAACTTCACTTTTCCACATTTGAAGCTCCCGTGCTGATCTTTTGCACCTGTAACGTCGCTCTCATGTCTCTAAATGACACTTTAACGAAGAACACGCCGAGTTTTAATTACAAAAAACAATCTGAGAGCGCCCTCGCCACCGCCTCCTCCCAGATGGAACTGACGAGCCTGTGAACCGCGCTGTCTCCATGACATTGGCGTGTTCCTGTCTGAGAAAAACACGGATTTACACATATTAATGACGGAGAGGTGAGGGCCCCACAACACAGCGTATCCGTCCGCTCCTCCGGGAATATGCAAATCCTTTCACTTTTTTTTCTCTCTCGTTCTTTGTGGGTTGATATCTCGGGCGAGCTTTGCACCTTGTTAAGGCTCTGACCTCCTCCGATTCGAGAAGCAAAACAGAGCGGCAAGAAATCAAGACAGAATTGGATGGAACAACAAAAGATGAGACGGAGGGAGGAGAGAGAGGAAGTGGGAGGGTGAGGAAGGAGAGAGGAGGGCCAGAGAAAGGGAGGGAGAAGGGAGAGAGAGAGGAGGAGGGGAGAGAACGAGATGAGGGAGGACAGATAAGGGAGGGAGTGGTGAGGAGAGAGAGTGAGAGAGAGATGAGTAGAATAGAAGAGAAGGGAGAGATGATGTGAGGGAGAGAGAGAAAGAGTGTGTGAAAGAGCGGAGAGAGAGGAGGAAGGGAGAGAGACTGGAGAGTGAGGAAGGGGAGAGGGAGAGAGAGAAAGAGACAGGGAGAGAGGGGGAGGAGGAAGAAAGAAGGAGAGAAAGGAGGGGGGAGAAAGAAAGTGGGAGAGAGGATAAGAAAAGAAGAAGAGGGAGAGGTGAGACAGAGAGCGGGTGAGAAAAAGACGAGTATAAAAAAAGAGGAGAAAGAGAGACAGACAGAGAGGAAGAAGGGAGAGAGAGAGAGGAGAGTGAGAGTGGAGGGAGAGAAAGAGGAGAGTGAGAGTGGGAAAGACTGAGAGACAGAAAAGAGGAGAGGAGAGAGTGGGAAAGATGGGGGAGGACAGATAAAGGAGGGAGAGGTAAGGAGAGAGTGGGAGAGCGCGATGAAGGAGAGAGGATAAGAATAGAAGAAGCGGGAGAGATGAGGAGAGAGTGTGAGAGAAAGACAAGAGTATGAAATAAAGAACGGAGAGATAGACAAGGAGAGGAAGGAGGGAGAGATAAGACAAGAGAAGACAAGGAGAGAGAGAGGTGGTGAGTCAGAGAGGAGAAAGAGGAGAAGAGAAAGGTGGAGAGGAGGATGCAGAGGGAGGGGAGACAGTGAGTGGAGAGAAAGGAAGATAGAGGGGAGAGAGGGCAAGAGAAGGAGAAAGAGCGAGAATAGAAGGAGGAGAGAGAGGAGGTTGTGTTCACCTTTGGGCCCCTCTCGTCTTCTCGTCTGAGATGTGAGTCTGATTCAGAGTCACATCTGCAGTTCTTCTGTGCCTCCAGAACTCCAGAATACAGATTTTCCTGTGAACAGAACCAGGAAATACTTGTTTTTCTTTACCTCTATGGGGTCTTAACTGTAACACAGAACATATTTAGATATTTAGATCTCCATGTTTTGAAAATGTTAAATTAACAACATACTAACTTGGGCTAGGTATCGTTAAGAAGTTGCCGATACGATACGTTCCTCGATACATAGGCCATGGTATGATACATATCACGATACGGTGCACTTTCGATTCAATACGATGTCAAATTGATTTGATATGTTTTAATAAAAAAATTAAATAATTAAGCTAAATGATGGCTGTGATACTTAAAGTGTTTGTTAAACCATTTCTTGTGCAAAGTGAATATGAAACACAAACATTTTAATCCTCAAAACAGTGAAAATGTCAAATGTGTTGCATAAATGAATTTTCTTCCTCTAAACAAGCAACAAAACTGTAGCACTGTAACAACATAATTTAGTAAAATATACCAAAAAATACTCTTGACGATATATTGATACAGCAGCCCACGATATCAATACTGTATCATCATATTAAACCATATTATACATCGATATTTCAATATTTTGCACCCCCTAGTACTAACATGTTTTATAAGTTTCACTTTGGTTTTTGACGCTGAGTCTGGCCTCCCTTTACTCCTCGTGCTTTACCTGTCCAGCCAGAGCCACACTTTGACAAAACTTTACAAAGACGAGAGGCTCTAAAACTGTACTCCGTCTCCCTGATCTCAGAGGGGATGATTGACAGGTGGCTTAGCCAATCAGACGCATGGTCTGTGTGAAAAACTAATGTGGCTGCTGCTTACACGTAAAAAAGGGGGACAAATTACAAAAAGGAATAAGAAACAGCACGTTTCCCCCCCCCAGAATCAACAATTAATGCATCAAATTATATCTATCTATCTATCTATCTATCTATCTATCTATCTATCTATCTCAGGGAAAAGAAGTGATAGATTTAGTTCTGAATGATACAAGCGGAGATGTCTTCTGCATTTCTGTGGTTCGATTCCAAGTTTTGAACAGAACTGGCTGGTCAGGCGACCCCGCGCTGAGTCACCCCCCCATCAGAGCGCTATCACAACACAAAAAGTGTGTATCCCGCTAATGAAACTACTGCATATCGTGTCAGGTTTGTCAAGTTGCTATGTACAATTTTGTCATGTTTTTGTATATTTATGGAGAATTGTCGTGTGGGAGAATGGGTCATGTAGGCTTGTGGGCGGGACATTGAACAGAATCTTACAGCTAACCATTAAGCAGGGTTCAAATAGCGCCCCGGAGAGATTGCAAAATTACTGAAACATTTGAATTTAAATTTGAATTTATTTATGGAAAGCCCCTTGAGATGCAGCATCTAAACATGCATGCATGACAACATTATGACATGGTAGAAAGCTCCAAAAATCAATTTTGTGTAACACCATAAACCAGGTCAACAAATCTGCAATCTGACAGTTAAACAGGACCACCTCTTTACATGTCCTAACCATGTCCTAAACATGTCCTACATGTGTCCCTCTCTTTCTCCTCACACTCTCCCACTTGTCTCCCATGATGCACTGCTCTCTGCTCCTCCATTACCGTCCCTGGCCCCGCACGAACATAGCGTCCAGCGCGCGCTAGTACGTTAAGATTTCATTTAGATTTCATTCATGTTTTCAAATATCCACCGAGCCATGCGTCGGGACAAAATATAAATTCCATGAATGGCAAATGCGTGTGTTTGGGGTCCATTCGTCCAACTGCGTTTTCAATTTCTAAAGGTGTCAGCAAGACCACAGGAAGACCACAAAGCCACCCGATCAGGAGGAGACAGGGACGGATCTATGTCCAGACTTAATACAGAGATAGGCCCCGGAATATGAGCCCAAAGCACACGTATTGTCCCTGGGCTGTGAGTTTGAGCGAAATGTCCAGATAATATTCATAAACACGGGGTTAACTGTGAAAGCAGAGGCTGGACATAGATAGTGACAGAGAGGACGAGGAGGAAGACTTTCTGTGAGCGGTGTGGTTCTGAATTGTCCAGTCCCTCATTTGTTTTGACCAAAGCTCACCCCAAATACAATGAAAGTGTTCATCTCAAACCTGTGTGGTTCTGACATAAAATGGCCTCTAACTTACATAGTCTGGAGGAAAGGCTACATAGTGCACCATACTGGTCAAGTTACAGGTCAGATCTGTGGAGAGGCGACCCTGTTCTGAATTATGGCTGAAAGTCCCTCACGAATCGATCCGAGACACAATACATACTGTAGCTCGCAAAATGATATTATCACTATATGGCAATACATGTGACCATTGACTGTGAAGTTGCTGTTTTTTTAAGAACCAAATACATTTTAGCAACAATATTTATTTGTTAAACCACTTCACTGATATCACATATGTCTATTTTAATCATTAGAACAGTGAATATGTCAAGTGTATAAACATGATTCCTTCCACTAAATAAGCAACAAAACTGTAGCGCGGTCACAAAGAAATCGCTAAAAGAACCAAAACATATTCTTGCCGATATATCGATAAAGCAGCTTGCGATAACAATACCATATCACCAAATTTAGTACATATTTAGATATATATCGATATTTTTGCATACCCATAAGTCAGAATTCATGTTTTTTCTGATTTTTTTTTTGAGCATTTAAAAAAAAAAAAAAATTGAATAAATGCAAGATACACAAGTTTAACGCTGTATCAGACTGACCTTTGTGCTGATTTCCACCTGCCTATTTAACACACGTCACCACAAATGTCATCACATAAAGTGGAGCTCACATATGGTGAAAAATAAGGCCCGACCAATATGGATTTTATTTTTCGATCTGATATAATACCAAAATAACAGGCTTTGAAGCTGCTGATAGCCGATATAACAGCCGATATATTTAGTGATGTAAAAATTCACTGTAAATCTTCAGCTGATTATAAAACTTAGATTTACTCTATTGAATTTTAAGTCGGGTTTATTTAGGCGACATTTACTGTTATTTTGCCTCTTTACACTCAAATTTAAAAACAGTAGGTCGGCCTAATGCCACTTTGCATGACATTCTTGCCTGTAAACAATGAAGCCTAAACTACCGCTTAGCCTTTAGTGCTTATGGTAAATGTGTGTGCACCACAATAATTAATTATATTCGTAAATGCGGACTATTCACAACTCTATTCACAGCTCATTTACATATCACTGTAGGTCCAGTAATGTGTACACAGCCACTATAGTCACTTTATACTGGGCCAATGTAAGAAAACAGGCTGTTTACATAATGGAGTTTACAGCAGCTAAATGTTAATCAATGAGAAAGAACGAAAAGTAGCTCCAAAACTAACACGTGCTCACACAGGCACCTCTCAGATCACAAGTCTTCACAAATAAGTGTCCTTTTAATCATGACCAAAACCATCATACGTAAAAAGAATATAATCCAGCCTCCACTGTCCTCAGATTATATTTATATATTTGTATATTTGTATTCTTTTACATATATATATATACTGTATATTATATAAGAGATATGTTTTATTATATATTTACATTTCTTTCACTCCCTATACATAAGAGCTACCTGATGTTGTAAATATGTTAATATTTATTGTGATTTAATTTTTTATTTACTTATTGTTCTGAGTGTTTGCACAATTTTTCACAACTTTTTGCACTATACTGTCCCCTGACTGTGAGCTTCTGTCACGAGTGAATTTCTCCTCTGTGAGATCAATAAAGTCTTATCTTATCTTATCTTATCTTATCTTATGTTGACAGCAGATATGTGTGTCCTCTGTCTGTGGGGACAGTTCTCTGTCTGTGGGGACAGTCATTGCTTCTCTGCACTCGCACTTTGATCAAAACAAGCAGTAGTTTTGTTGCTGGTCTAAACTGCGCTGAAATTCAGTTTAGACCAGCAACTGAACACATGACTCACGTGCTCTTGTTTACACCAGTGCAAACAAGAGCACGTGAGTCATGTGACTCTGGAGGTGCATTCAGGGGCAGTACGGCGTCACAGACACAGACAAATGACTCCGCAGATAAATATTGATGCGGCACCACATATTTACATACATACATTTATCTGTCTGTAAATTGGATTAAATGGACATAATAATATAGAGACTCTTTAAGCTTTATAACATGTACGTGGATTATCAGCCCATATCGGTTAAATTGGTCCCCAAGTGCCCATATCGGCTGATAATATCTGCCAACCGTTATATTGGTCGGGCCCTAGTGAAAAGGCTAAAAAGTTTTCAAGGATTTGTTTTGTCAATAATTGTGAGTCAAGTTTCTTCTTAAAATAATCATACAAAAACTGTAGTGAGACATCTATACTTCCTTCATTTCTGTACCAGCCTCTTTTCATCAACGATATTGTCCTCGCTGAAATGCATTGTGGGATTTCAGTCTTTGGACAAAATCACCACCACTGAAACAAAGCTGTCAAATCTGTGTGTACAAAAGCCTCTCCTCAGAATCCTTTGTCCTCCTCATGTTTTTCATTTCTCCGCAGACGCTGACCCGCCGCCTCTGTCATTTTAATATGAGATGTTAGCGCGCTCATGCTAACGCGTCTGTGCTAGCCCCGACGCACAGGGCAGCGTGGCTAAGGCCCTGTTATGAAGTGGAGAGTGGTGTTTTTATGAATGGATTTAAATGTGCACACCAGAGCCTCTGTCGGATCACTCTTTATTATATGTGAAATCTTGGTTCCTCCTGGGTTTACACGAGGAGCTAAAGCCAATCACACCGCGCATGTTTGTACAACATCATGGTGTTCACTGCGAGAGTACGAAAAAGAGATCGGGATATGAATTTGTGTTAAGAGAAGTTATGTGATTTTATTTTTACATACAGTAAGAGTTAGTTATTATGAGGTAGTTGGAGCTTAAATCACCATAAATAGCTTAGAGTAGAGTCGCTGCTCCTCCGTAACCTGGCAGTAAAAGGAAGCAACAGCAGCACCAATTTTGGAGTAGAATTTAGGGTCTACAGCCGATCCTTGGTCTGTAAAAGAGATTGGGGCAGAAGCAAGAAAAGAATGTGACTTCTTTCAGATGAAGGTAGGGTTGTCAAAAATATCAAATATCAGGCAAAAAAGGGGTGTAGACAGGGAAAAAGAGAGAAAGAAGTGAGGGAGGAGGGAGAGGTGAGGAGAGAGAGATGAGGGAGAGGAGGAGAATAGATGAGAAGGGAGAGGTGAGGTGAGGTGAGGTGAGGAGAATGAGGAGTTGGACAGGGAGAGAGGAGGGGGAGGACAGATAAAGGAGGGAGACATGAAAGGAGAGTGGGAGAGAGAGATGAGGGAAAGAGGAGGAATCGAAATTGAGTATCGACTCTGCTCCTTCGTACAAAATGGAGTTTGAAATTAAATGTTGTTTATATGCAGGAAAGACACGTGTAGGTGTTTTCAATAAGACAAAAAAAGAGAAAAAAATCACGATTTATCAATTGGAAGAAAAATACGTGATTCACCCCCATCACCCCCTCCACTCTCCCTTCTCTCTTCAGCCCTCTTTTTCTCTCATCCTCTCTCTTTTCTCACCTCATCCTCTCTTTCCCTTTCCTTCCCTTTATCTCTCTTTCTCCCCCTTGCTCTCTCTCACATTATCTCTCCATTTTTTTCTTTCTCCCTCTTCCTTATCCTCCCCTCATCCTCCTCTCTCTCCCTCCCTTTATCTTTCTTTTTGTCTCCTTTCTTGTTCTCTTTCACTTTTCTCTCCTCTTTCTATTCTCTCCTCTCTCTTATTTTTGCTCTCCATTGCGCACTCTTTCCCCCACCTATTCTCTCTCACCATCTTCCTTCTCCTCTCTCCTCTTCTCTTTCTCCCTCTCCCTTATCATCCCCTCATCCTCCTCTCTCTCCCTCCCTTTATTTCTGTGTTCCCTTTCTCTCTTCCTCATCTCTCCCACTGCTCTTTCATTCTCGCTCTCCACTGAGCCCTCTCTCTCCCGCCTTTTCTCTCTTGCCTTCTTCCTTCTCCTCTCTCTCCTCCTCCTCTCTCTCTTCCGGTGTGGACTATCACCTGGAGCACTCAGGAGGACCCTTAATAAAAGTGAATCAAAACATCATCAGTGGTTAATTACAGTTCAGAGCAGGAAATAGCCTCTCCCCATGAAACCTCTGCCCACTGAGAAACTCTCGTATGGTGTCAGTGCTCTCAGAAAACACCAAACAAAAGGTTTAGATAGTTGTTAATTCATTTTTACTGTCCTATATAAAATCATTTGACTTTTTTATGCTGGATGCCCTCCCTCGGCTTATGTAACTTCAGTAGGAGTATGCGATTTAATGGTCAGGGATCTGGGTTTTTAATGGAGAGATTAAAAAAACAATCCTCTGTCAGTAAAAACATGTGGTTTCATTATCTGTGGCGGCGGTAGCTCAGTTGGCAGAGCGTTTGTCCACTCATCTGACAGTTGGCACTTCACTTGTTGGTTGCCGGCTCCCACAGCTGTTGTTGTGTCCTCGGGCAAGACACTGAATCCACCTCACCCCCAGTGTGGGTGAGTGTGAATGGGTGACTGGTTCCTTGGTGTAAAGTGTCTTGAAGATGGCAAAGCGCTGTATAAAAATGTGACCATTTACCATTATCGTCATGGAGACACCATCACGCCAAGTTAAAGGTCAGATCTGGGGAGAGGCAGGCCAACTCACATTTGCCACGTTTACATGACATTAAAGTAATTTAATTCCAAATAAAAATGTATTCTGCTTTGGAAAGACCATGTAAACACTTAATTCCTAATGAAAATGATTATTCAGAATTAAACTTAATTCCGAATTAAGTGGGTGGTTTATTCCAATTTTAAAGATGAATTAATTTATCCCTCAATCATGTAAACGTTTATTCCGCTTAAAAATAATTCCGGTCGTTCGGCGCTCGTTGGGTCGCCCTTCTGACCCGATGACGCACTGCGAGATGGTGGCCCGGAGCAAACGTTGGTCTCGAACTGAAACAGTTTTTTTTAATAAGTTCGCTGGAAGAACTACAAATAATGAAAAGAGTGGATGGTAGAAAACATAAAAACACTAACCAAACCGAGATGACACAAAGCCGGTAGCAGCTGAAGTGTGTGTTTTCTTCCGGTCGACGTAAATCCGTTCGTGTCCCTGTCCAGTCAGAACCCTTCCCGACCCACAGAAGTTGAGCGGAATTAAATAAAGACGATTTAAGGTGTTTTCCATTTAAACCTCAATTCAGAATTATTATTTCCATGTAAACTCTAAGGAGAATATTTTAATTTCCAACTATTTAATTCGGAACAATTAATTCTGAATAAAAAAAAAACATCATGTAAACGTGGCCAATAAGAATGTATGTTTTTTTGAGGAATAAAAGCACCTGTGATTGGATAGACATTTAATTCCATATTGTGGAATATTCCAGGAAAAGCAATAACTTCTTCATGATGACAAGATGGCAGACATTCACACTTTCACAGGACAGAAATGGACCTTTCCTGAAGGTTTTAGAATGATCTTGAGCTGTATCTAGTTTTGATAATAGTTTTAATATCGATTATCTGATCTTTGACACTTTGGACAGCCTCAAATGGAAGCAAAAAAGGTGTATGAAGCACATCTAATTGCCAGTAGTTTTAGTTTTAGTAGTTTCAGATTTAAAAATAAACACTCCAAACAGGATTTTCATATTTGCATTTTAAAGTGTGACGTCTTGTCTTCCAAATGTCTATTCCAAGCACTTACAGGTAAACTAAGTGTAATTCCTAAATGTGTTTCTTTCCTTTTTAAACCGTAAACAGATTACCATGAGCCCTTGAGCCAGGCACTTTCCTGATAAAGTGAATCTAAAGTGCATTTGCTTTGAGTCTGTGTCGGGTTCACAAGGACAAACGGAGGAGCGTTTTAAAATGGCCTCAAATGTAGATTTCATTATCACAAAAAGTGAGGCTTTCACTGAATCAGGCTGGTTTTGGAAACAGCACAGGCGTGTCTGCTCTGTCTGAAATACCGTCAGTGTGAAAGAGGGGGTTAGAACCATTCAAACCTCCTTATGGTTAGATGTAAGATTTTGTCCAAGGCTCCGCCCATAAGCCTACGTCACCCGGCAAAGCACAAAATCTGTTGTTTTTAAAGGACAGACACAAAAATGAGACAAACTGAATCAGATGTGGAGGAGCTGCAAGAAACACAAATGTGAGAATCATTTCAGATTAAAACTTTTGTCACTTTAGACTTACTCACAGTGGGAAGAGGAAACACAACTTTTACTCAAGTAAGAGTACTGTTACACTGTACTCTATATTACTCAAGTAAGAGTACTGTTACACTGTACTCTATATTACTCAAGTAAGAGTACTGTTACACTGTATTCTATATTACTCAAGTAAGAGTACTGTTACACTGTACTCTATATTACTCAAGTAAGAGTACTGTTACACTGTACTCTCTATTACTCAAGTAAGAGTACTGTTACACTGTACTCTCTATTACTCAAGTAAGAGTACTGTTACACTGTACTATATATTACTCAAGTAAGAGTACAGTGTAACAGTACTCTTACTTGAGTAATATAGAATACAGTGTAACAGTACTCCTCTATTACTCAAGTAAGAGTACTGTTACACTGTACTCTCTATTACTCAAGTAAGAGTACTGTTACACTACTCTATATTACTCAAGTAAGAGTACTGTTACACTGTACTCTATATTACTTGAGTAAGAGTACTGTTACACTGTACTCTATATTACTTGAGTAAGAGTACCGTTACACTGTACTATATATTATTTGAGTAAGAGTACTGTTACACTGTACTGTATATTACTTAAGTAAGAGTAAAATGCTGCTTTACAAAGTCAAAAAGTTACTCAAGTAAATGTACATAAGTTTTTTCGCTATTTTGTCCATAAATCAAGATAATTGTTTATTAGCATTAGCATAGGGCGCCTTCTATTACCGAAGTTGTTAGCAGCAGGTTTGACTGACAGCAGGAAGGGGGCGTTACCTTCAACAGCCTCGCTCCTAATTGGCTCTTTGGTTGCTATGATGCTTGCGGTTAGAATTCCTACTATACTAGAACTCTGCTGCAAATTCGCCCCATAACTCCTAGCCTCGACGAGCTTCATTTGACTGGTTCAAATCACATGGAATTTGTGTTTCTGATTGTTCAGGTACAGACACATTACTTCACACACTAACACACACTAAAAGGTTGATTAAATTTACTTGATTTGAGTAGATGTTACTTAACTAATTTAGATTGAACAAGTCACATTCTGTTTGTGTGTGTAATCCTATCAGATATTTTTGTCGTCGAGCTTAGATCCACATGTTGTCAGTAAATTGGATCAGATGACATGGTTGTGTTGTGACTAATTAACGCTGTGTATCACTGACCATTGTCCATCAGTGTGATTCTAATTGTCCCACTCAGCTCCTGTTTAATGGAGAACGCAGAGAAACAAAGTGTTTTTTTACTAAAAGCAGTGGTGATGCTGTGGTCTGTCTCCTCCTACAGTAATGGCCTGTGTGATTATGAGCATTAGCCTATGACAGCAGGACCAGTGTGTCTGCAGGGACCACACACAGAGGGGGCGGGGCTAGGGGGGAGGGAGGCACCAGGGTTTACACACAAAAAATCAGCATCTATGTGAGTTAAAATCCCTTTAAGTACAAATGAGCTTATTGTTTTTAGCAGTTTTGACTAGTTTTTTAAAACAGACACACGCCTATTACACCTATCATTAAGAAAATCAAACTGGGCGTGTACCGGTGGAGGTGAAAGCGGGGGTAGATCAGCAAAATGGCGTCTTGAAAATAAGAGATTAAAGATGACTCAAACCTGCACAAATCACTCCAAATACAACTTGAGGAAATGGTGAGGGGAAACAATTATAACACGATTAAAAGCTCTGAAAAGTCCAGTGTCCATATTCGGTCTGATTTAAAATATGTCCCATGTATAAAGAGATGTCAATACAAATATGTGTACCTTAAATTTTCCAGATGAACACGGGTGACTCTGTGATAGAAAATATTTAAATGTTGCTAAAGTTGTTGTAGATTGTTCCAGGACTAAAATAGTCCAACTCCTTGTGCAGTTTGAGTGTGAGTTTTAACGAGCTGATCATGTTCCTGAATATTCACAGATAATGGGTAAACTCTGCTCCACATCAGGCGCTAAACTGACAGAGGACTAACAGCCTCAGCAGGGTGTCATTATTCCAACTCTTCTCACAATCACCAAACACACCAGGATTATATTACAATATTATACATTCAATCACAAACGCATTAACACACTGAGACGCTGTCAGGACATCGTGGTTTGTCTTCTCTGAGAGTTTCAATTTAAGCAAATAATGGACACATGTTCAGAGGAGACAGGGGGGCCACAGGCGGTGAGCTGGCCCCTCTCTGAGTGTGCAGGGTTAGCTCTGTTAGTGGGTTTAGCTCGGAGCAGAAGGGCCATGCCTCTTAACTATAATGAAGTAATGGCAGTGGCAGTCTCAGTGTGGACACAGAGGACCAGAGGTGAGGACTTAGCTGCTCCTGGGTTAACTCTGTTGGCACATGGTCTGACTGCAGCTGCTGGGAGCTTCATCACGTTTGGTTTAAACTCAATTATTGACGCCTAATCCTAAATTTAACCTTAATAAACTTAACCACATGACTATCGCAAATTATTAACATCCAGTTAACATCCCATTTTTTGTGCTCATGGCTCAAAGCTGCCCCTAAACAGAGACTGCAGCTGGAGCCTCTTGTGATGTGCAGAGTCAGCCTCAGCGTGGACACATGTTTGACAGAGAGGACCAGAGGCCATAGCCCCTCCCTGGGTTAGCTCTGTTAGCTTGGTTAGCAGAGTTAGCAGAGTTAGCCTGGAGCAGGACTGTGCCTCCTGGACTATAATGAAGAGCAGAGATGAGTGATGGGCAGTGGCAGCTTCAGTATGGACATGTTTGACAGACGACCAGAGGCCATGAGTGCAGGAAACTTCACAGCACAAGAATGGAAGTCCAACTACAACTTAAAATTGAGCAATTAGGTTACAGTTACTTGCATACAGTATGTGCAATATGTAGAACTGTCATGAAACAATGTAGAAGATGAACAGGCAGAACATGACGTCATCTTTTAGTGACAAATACTGGTTTAAAGAGGACTGTACATGTGTGCATTCTGCTGCCATGCAAGTTTAAGAAATGGGAAATTGTCATGTTTTTTTCCCAAATACAGTGATTAAATATGGTTCAACAGCGCCGTTTAAGGCACAGATAACACTAGTGTTATCTGTGTCTCTCTATAGGGGGCGCCATCAGCAGAATGGCATTTTGTTGCGGTAATATGTACGGCGACATAGTGTAAAAAGGTCGGCGGAAATCAGAGCTACAGTTCAGTCAGGATGTTTTGGATCAATCTTACTGTTTACTAAACTAAATGAAAATAGGCCTGACGATAAGCACACACCAGACTAACGTGTGGAAGTTCAGAAGAGATCAAATATACAAAGTCAGATAGATGGAATTGTGTATTTTGTATATTTTATATTTAAATCCTCACCCTTTACTTTGTGGATGTGGCCAGCTGTAAACCCTTGGCCTTCTCTCACTGAGCTCCATGATGAAGTCTCCTGAAATGGTTTTCACTTCAGCCGTGCTCAAAGCAAAGGAAGTTTATTTTTTGTTTGCTACATTTCACTCGTCATTACAGTTTTGATGCTTCAGTAAGATTCAGAGACTGTAAAAAGAAGCGGACTAAGTGTGTGTGATTTCCGCACCAGCGTTCGGCTCCAGTCAAATGAAGCTCACCGAGGCTGCCTGTTATGGGGCGAATTTGGAGGAAAGTTACATATTAGTTTAGTTTAGTTTAGTCTTTATTTGAAAGGGACAATGCACAGAGACATTATGCTCATAAAAACAGAGATGATCTGCACCAGATTATAGCTACATAGCTAGTTTCCATCTGCAGTCCCTATTGCATAAATAAATTACAGTAAAACACACAAGTCAACAATAAGAATCAATCACACTGCCCATTCTGTCATACACACACATACGGCCACATTTACACACTATAAAACACACATAACAGTAAGTATTTACAAGATCATCAATAAAAGACACAAAATCAATGTTGGCTATGTCCATTCAAATATATAGTTTATGGTGAGAATCTACAGTGTAAATAATCATGGAAATAAAGAAACAACGTGTGTCCAAACTTTTGGCTGGTGGTGAGATTTAACACTAATTTAAAACTAATACCTGAAACAATATGTCTTCCTTAAGGACGCAGTAGCCCATTATTTATCAGCAAAGTCCAGTAACTCGCCTTATTATCCCAGTAACATGTAAATGAGTATTTCCTGCAGCGTTAGCATTTTTCGGCACAAACTTGTCTCAGATCACACTTCGTTATGAGCCCAGAGCCCCTCACGGTGACAGAGTCTGCTCTATCTGAAGATCTGAACGCAAACGCAAACAGAGAGATGTGAGTGAAGGCCTCAGACAGGTCCATACTGCACACACACAGAGGGACAGCAGCACGGGCGGCACGGGCTAATTCCTGCCACGCACTCTGGAGGAGCAGGCTAATTACTGGAGAGGCCCAGGCTGAAGGCACATGTCAGAGAGGACGTCATTAGGCTTCAAAGTGCAGTCATACAAAGAGAGGGAGGGAAAGAGGGATGGAGAGGGGGTGTAGAGGGGCATTGTGGGTTGGAAGTGGGAGAGAGAGGGGTAGGGAGGGAGGGACAGAGAGGGAGAGAGTGACAGGGAGAAGAGGAAAATGAGAGAAGGGGAGGGAGAAGGGGGTGAAGAGGTACATTATGGGTGATGGGGAAGAGCGGAGGTGGGAGAGATGGGGGCTAAAGAGAGGGAGAGAGAGGAGGAGGGATGGAGAGGTGCATTGTGAGTTGGAGGTGGGAGAGAGAGGGAGAGAGAAAGGGAGGGGGTGAAGAGGTACATCGGTGATGATGGGGCAGAGTGGAGGTGGGAGAAAGATTGGGGACTAGAAAGAAAGAGAAAGGATGGTGAGAGAGGAGAGAGGGTTAGGGATGGGAAGGAGAGTGGAGGGGGAGGGAGTGGGTGAAGAGATGGAAGAGAGAGAGAGGTGGAGATAAAGGAGGAAAGAGAGGTGCATTGTGGGTCGGAGGTGGGAGAAAGAGGGCGATCCACTTTGATGAAGACAAGATGGAGGATGAGTGACAGCTTTGTGTTTGAATAATGTAAGTGGAGCTTCTTCTAATGGGGAGGGAGCTGTGTAAATGTGGTCTACTCCAGCATAGACTCAAACATGTCTTCACTCTTTGCCTGGAATGTTCCACGGTATGACTGCATCTCCATGGAGACAAGCCAGGAGGCCAGGCCAGTTACAGGTCAGCTCTGTGGAAAGGCTCACAGTTAGAATGCATGTTTTTCAAGGTGTTTTGGAGCTATTTAAACAGCTGTAATTGAACAGATGCAAGATATATACATTTAATGTGGAACATTCAGTGCAAAGCAACAATATTTCTATGGAGACCAGATAGTTTTAACTCCATAATAATGCAATAAAAAAAAAAATAAATAAATAAAAAAATAATCCTCCATCCACTTTTTAAAACTTATCCAGGGCCAGGTCATGGGTGCAGCAGTCTAAGCAGGAACTATCGGACTTTTTTTACCCTAGACACTTCCACCAGCTCCCAGGCCAATCGAGACGTAGTCCTTCCAGTATGTTCTGTGTGTTCCCCAGGGTCTCCTCTCCAGGTAGGCGTCCAGATGTCCTCCCCTCAGCAGCTCCTCTCAATGTAGAGGAGCAGCGGCTCTACTCCAAGTTCCTCCCGTGTGACTGAGCTCCTCACCCTATCTCTAAGGGAGCGCACAGACACTTTGCAGAGGAAACTCATTTCAGCCGCTTGTCCTTTCGGTCATTACCCAAAGCTCAGGACCATAGGTGAGGGTAGGAACATAGACTGATGGTAAATCAAGAAATTTGCTTTTTGACTCAGCTCCTTCTTCAACACAACCACAAGTGTGCCTTTGCTCTGATGGTGGACCGTGTGAAAGCTGCTGGAAAGCCTCAGACACAGGCAGAACACGCAAACACCATCACAGAAACATCTCTTCAGAGCCATGTTTTATGCCGTTGTTTGTGCAGAGCATCTGTTTTTACTCTAAATCTCCTGAGACCATGTGACCACTAAAGACGTACTTTTCTTCAGAGGGAAGCGCTTCATAAACTGCATATGATCTGGGTTCAGATCATATGGACCAGAGAACCTGCCTGTGCAGCCACAACCACACACTCAAAGATCTTTGTGAGTGGCAGGCGGATTAGCAAATCAGAGTGACACATGGTCTGTCTGTATCAAAACAAACATGGCGGCTTAGAAGTAAAAACAAAGGGAAACAAATAATGCAGAGGACTGAGTAAGAGCTTGGCTTTCTGCAAAATCAATGATCGAAGCATCAAACTCTTATATACTGAAGGTAAAAGTAGTGATATAGTTTGCATTTAAGAGACATGGAGGATTTCCACATTGTAGTTTGAGTCCCGAACCTTCAGGAGGTTGGAGGGACTGGCTGCTCAGGCAAACAGAACCACAGAGCCACATAAAACCAGACCAGGACAATAGAATATATCCTGTCTCTCTGTAGAAGAATGCTGTTGTCCCTGTAGTTTGGACCTTTTCAAACATGTTCTGAAATGCATGAAATTCTTGGATCAGTTTAGCAGGGCAGATTTCAGTCTGGAGTTGCAACGCCAGGAGGCCAGGACTTAGACCAGACCAGGACTCTAGGACCAGAGTTTGGAAAAGTGTCTATAGCGTGCGAGATGTAATACCACTAAGAGTGAATGTTTTTGGGCTTCAAAAAAAGTGACAGCCCTCCTTCTCTCTCCTCCTCTCTCCACTCTCTCCCCTCTTCTCTCCTTCTCTGAGTTTATTAAAGAGCTGTGGTTCTGTGCAGATTACAGCCTGGACCTGTCAAAGTATTGGTTTGTCCTGGGTCTGTGTGCACATGGACAAGTTCACATGCACTTCCCTGAGTTCATGTGCACACCCCTGGGTTCACATGCACTTCACTGAGTTCAAGTGCACACCCCTGGGTTCACATGCACTTCACTGAGTTCAAGTGCACACCCCTGGGTTCACATGCACTTCACTGAGTTCAAGTGCACACCCCTGGGTTCACATGCACTTCACTGAGTTCAATAGATAGATTATTTCATTTGCTTCTTGTTTCAATACTTTCAGCGTAGTGATTCCAGTTTGAAGTATCGGCTGGTCCCGCAATACCAACCAATAAACAGAACAATGTGTAAATAAAAGTTCACACATTATGGGACTTTCTGGACTGACTCCAGTAAATAGTCTATGTCCATCCAGGATATATCGTCTGGACAGATATTTGGAAGTCAGTATTGGATTGATGTGTCCATATTTCATTCTTATTTCAATTAGTTGCATACAGTTTTGTCGAGCTGTATAGGCCTTTAGTCGATTAATCAGTTGATTATTGACCTTTATTTAACCAGGACAGTCCTGCTGAGATTACGAATCTCTTTTTGATGGAAGCTTAGTCAACGCAAATGTGTATTATTTTACTAATCATTTTATTTCAAGGATTGGGATTTCTATGGGACAACAGCAGAAATGAGAAGAGAGTGAGTGAGATGAAGATTTTGTATTTTTGTTATTTCTCTGTAAAACGTCAGATTAAACTCATGAATGACAAATTTAATCTGTCTTTATATAAATACATTGTTTCGATACTGAATATTTTTTCGAGCTTTGGCCACGCCCAATCTTTATCCTCGACACAACTGATCATGGAACATGTCTTTAGTTCAACAAGAATTTCTTTAGTCATCTACAGCCCTACTATTGCAGTGTGGGCCTCATACTGACGGTAGTGCTCCACGTGCACGCCCCTGAGTTTACATGCACTTCCCTGAGGCCTCGTGCACGCCCCTGATGATAGAGCAGTGTGTGGATGTTTGGATGGCCCTGCTCTAAATCACATGTTTGACTCTTTGTGTTTGTGTTGGGGTTGATCACACACACAGACGCACAGGAGATGGTTCCAAATGGAGGTGTGATTTGGAGCTCTGTCCCTCTATACTCTTCCACACATGTATATGCACAAACAGGATGTCTCTCAGTGTAATTGTGGACCTCTGCAAACACACAGTGGATGTCTGAAAACCTGAGAGGCCTTTCTGGTGTAGAGGAGAAAAGTGCACTAGTTTTATTTTGTATTCATGCTGAAATCTGAAGGTTTGATCTGGCTTAAAGTACATACCTGCCTTATACAGTACATGGATCTCTTTACCTCATAGCAGTGCAGGCTCTTGGATGGTTCTAGAGCAGACATGTGTCACCTGAGCAGTCAAAAAAGCAAATACAGCTGGACACTATTTGGAGTTTGCTCGTTGATCAGGGTGAGATGAGTTCTGGGACAGGACCCTCAGACTGACATGTGTAACACTCAGTTCTACACATGATTAATCTGGAAAGGCTCTCACTGAAAGAAGTCTGAAAAAACGCAAAATGTCATGATGAATATTTGAATCTGATTGGTCGTAACAGCGGAACAAGCCGAAAAACTTGAATCCAGTGGAGAGAAAAGCACAGACATCCTCCTGTCCACAAATACACAAAGCTCTTACCTTCTGCACTAAAGTTGGTATTTCAGTGAAAATAGACTTAGATACGTCTGTCTGCGTCACCATGTTTGCTTTAGTTCATTTGGGAGATTCACCTTTGGCTCTGCCCAAACCTCTCTGCTGTGAGGTGATTGGTCCGCTCGCTGCTGGGCGAATTTGAACCTGAATTTGAACTGTGCCCGAGCCAGTCTGCTCCACTGGCCCTTCTGTCCCCACCATTCTCTTATTTTTACACACACACACACACACACACACACACACACACACACACACACACACACACACAGTTTAAATATGGGTTTGTTGTGTGATCGGTGGTGTCAGAGGCGCTGATATTAAAATCTATAATTCTTTACAGTATTTTATGTGACAGACAGTGTTACAGACATGCTCTGGTTTCATGTTACTGGTGGAAATAGGCCTGTTCCTCCCATACAGAACTGTCCTATGTTAATTACATTTAGGTTGAATTCATAATGGGCTCTAAATGACCTCGTGTAGCGGCTAATCATAAAGTTTTAATGCACCATCTGCTGCATGTTCATAATATCATAAAAACATCCAAACAATCCAGATTCACAAACAAAGCTCAGCCTACGTCCCGACACAAACCTGCGTACGAGCGCTTAACGCCGCGCGGGCCAGGCTAACAAAGGTCAGGCTAACACGCAGGATTATGACTGAATTAGCTAATTATCGTCATCTGCAACGCTAACCGCTAACAGCTAGCACATAATGGGCTGAGCAGGTTTATTTAGTGTTTGTCTGACCCGACCCTGAAACATGCCCGTCCATTAGACACATTATGGAAATGAGCGTTTGAAGGGAGCGCTCAGGCGAGAACGGGGTCAAAGGTCAGGCTTCAAATGTGAGGATTTACTCTTTTGTCATTTATTTACATTTAGAACGGGTTATCTGGTTTATTTTGACTTATTTGACAAAAACATATCCAAATATACCATTGTTTTAGTCCAGTGGGAAAAAGCCTTATATAAAAACACATCAAGTTTCCTGGTACAAGTTCAGCTCATGTTTTATTTATACATTTCACACATTTACATGAACTGATCCAAAATGTTGCTTTTAAATTGAAAAAGACAAAACAAACAAACAAAATAAAAAACTTCAAGTAAAAAATATGACATGGAGCCTATACTTATATATTAAACTTTTTGCCCCAAAATGTTGGTCGTATATTGCACTGAAAAAACATATTCTATATACTATATACTATATATTCTATATTATACTATATATTCTAGCCGTGAGTGGGCTTGCATCTCCACAAACCTGACTCTTTTTGGACTGGAGGAGGGCCTCCTCCTGTAGGCAGGTGACGTGTCACCTCCAGAATGTGACATACTGTAGCTTTAATTATTACTGTGTGAAACAAAATGGACCCTGGTACTGAACAAATTTTAAAAGTTTTAAAAGTCCTCGTGTTTCCAGTTTACTCTTTGTACAGCAGCATATGGAGAAGATGGTAACAACAAGAAACACACTTTTTTTGTCAAGTTTTCAAAGCTGAGATAGTCGATTTTTACAACTAAATGAGTGTTTGTGTTTTGAGTTTGATGTGAAAGCGTCACGTGTTTTGGTGAGAAGAGTCCAGAAGAGCTTCACGTGTGTGTGGTGTGTGCTGGTTTATCAGAAGACTTAAATAAAAAAACATTGATATGAAAGGTCCCACCCCACACTGTAATAACACCACTCCTGTTTCTCTGCAATGACGCAGGATTTACACAAGTTTGAAATTAATCTGAGAAAATCCCTTCACTTTTCTGACCACAGGCACAAATAACAGGGCTCCGAGCTCAGCCAATCACACGGCTCCTCTCCTACTCTCTCTCCTCAACCTTTCTTTCTTTCTTTCTCTCAATACCACTTCCTCTCTCTCTCTACTACTCTCCCTCTCTCCACACACAGACCTCTCTTCTCTCTCTCTCTCGTTTTCTCTCCCCATCTCTGCTCTCTTCTCTTTCTCTCACACTCACACTTCCCTTCCCTCCATCTCTCTCCGCTCTTTCGGCCAATCCCACTTTCTCTTCCTCTTCTGCTCCATATCTCTCCACTCACAAAGATGTCTCCCTCCTCTCTCTCTCTTTCTTTCGCTCACTTCACTGCCCCTCTCTCTCATACACATCTGCCCCCCACACCTCTCTTTTCCTTTTTTTCCCTTTTCGCGCTCCCTCCTTCTCTCTCTCCTTCCATCTTTCTCTCTCTCACACATTTATAACTGTAGATAGTGTGTGTAATGACAGGGTTGGCCTCCTCATGTTTGGAGTAGATCTGCATGTTTAGATGTTTCTGTCACCACTCTGCGTGTCTCCCTCCTTTTCTCTGTCCTCCTCTCTCCCTCCTTTTCTCTCTCCTCCGTCCCTCTCTCATCGCTCTCTTTTTGTCCATGTAATAACAGGGTTAAACTCTTCATATATCTACGTTTATACGTTTCATTCAGTAAGCTGCATGTCTCCCCTCCCTCTCTTCTTCTCTCTTTTCTCACTCTCACTAATCTCTCTTCTCTCCCACCTCTCTCCGGTCTCTCTCCTCTTCTCTGTCTTTCTCGCTTTCCCTCTCCATCCCTCGTGTAATAACAAACTGAAGCGTAGCATGTTGAAATGTTTCGGTGGCTGCAGATCTCGTCTTTAGTCTGGACTCTTTGAAGCGGACTCAGATTTCAGACTGAAGCTCAAACAAAGTGAAAGAGGAGCTGTAAAAGAGTGAGGACCTGAGTGAGGACAGGTCATGTGACACAAACAGCACTGTGGCATTATGGGAGAAAAAGCATATTTAAATAGACACTACTGTAACACTGGGCTCATTTATATTGTTTAAGGTTAGAGTTCAGGTTGGGTAAGACGTGTGTTAAGATATATTCCCAGTTATAAAAAATATCTCTGTTATATATAATATAGTTGTAGGGAGTAGTGTCGTAGTAGTCGAGACCTTTATTTCACAGTCTTGGTCTCGTCTTAGACTCAAGAGCATTTGGACTCGGTCTTGTCTCGGTCTCAAAGGTGCTCGGACTCGGTCTTGTCACGGGCTGCTTGTCCCCAACAGCATGTACCTCATCACAAGGCAACATCCTGTTCGTCGGTCTCACATCAGCTCGCCGCTCCTCGCCTTTTCTTGCTCCTCCCCGTTCTGATTAGAAGGGCAAGACGAAAGGTGAAGCAAAAACGAATCCAAACTTAGGTAATGGTAATGTAACTGCTCTATGTGGGCTGAAGTTTACCTAATAAAAGTGAACAAATCCATTTGAATTTGGTTTGGTAAACGTGCAGAGGCTGGTAAATAGGCCTCCGCAAAACCAGTATGAGAAAAGGACTCCAGGTAAGAACTTGCATAAACAGGTTTGAAAATCCTAAAGTGACAGTGGAAGCTGGCTTTAAGAAGGGGTTCTCAAACTGTGGGTGAGGGTCCAAAAAGGGGCAGTACAGTTTGCTTGGCTTATTTAAAAAATTAACATTAATCAGATCAAATGGAGATAGATTTATAAAAATGACTGTAAAATAAAAAAAAACAAAAAACAAAAACAAAGATTGTCTTGATATGGTCGCGATGGGTCATAGTCTTGGTCTTGTCTCAATCTCGACCTTTAAAAGTCTGGGTCTGGTCTTGGTCTTGACCCTCAGAGGCCTTGGTCTTGTCTCGGGACCCTGTGGTGTTGGACTGGTCTTGGTCTTGAATTGTGTGGTCCTGACTACAACACTAGGGAGTATTATCTGTTACATAATTGTGAGTTGTTGTACAGTTGTAGGGAGTATTATCTGTTACATAATGATGAGTTGTTGTATAGTTGTAGGGAGTATTATAGTATGAATGTATTCCTGAATCTTTCACTTTTTAAAGACAATTAATAAAAAAGCATTTTCAATTAATTTGTTAAATTGTTCATGAAAATTGTGTAAACAACATAGACTGTATAAAGAAATGGACTAAGGGACCTAAGTCACCTACAGTGGTTGGCTGCAGTCAAATGAAGCTCATCAAGGCTAGTACAGGAGGAAATTTGGAGCCAAATTCCAAATATTAGGAACAGGAACTGATTTAGGGACAAAATAGTCAAATCAAAACACCAAGATCTTATAGAGCAGGTTAATACAAACATTTTAAGAAGGGCGTCGTTTTTGTCGATGGAGCCGGAAGTGCCCCCATGGTCACTTCTTTGGAACACGACAGCTAACAGGTAGCTATGTTCATTTATATATACAGTTTATATGTGCATTACTCATCAGTTTCCATTCAAAATATTGGACTGTTATTGAAGAATTTTGCAAATACCAATTATTATCCGCCATTTATTGCCACTCCCCATGTTCAAGCTAAGGCTGATCAGGTCATAGTGAATACCTCTAGATTACATTTGTACTTTCAGCTGGAGAATCTGTTATTATTTATTTTTTTATTTATTTTTTTATTCAACTGGAAGTGTTTTGTTGTTAACGATTGTATTTAGTCTAGTGAACCTCCCATTCTGCCTATCCACCTGTACGAGCCCATTTTTTACAGATACATTTGTCTATCCTTCTCTCTTTTTCTGTGTGTGTGTGTGTGTGTGTGTGTGTGCGTGCGTGTGTGTGCGTTCCCTCTCTCTCTGTCTGCGCTCTTTGGCTCCTCTGCACTACATCATGTTTGAGAAGGTGAAAAGAGCAGAACTGAGCTGTCCACTGTTACACTGAAGAGAGAGGGTGTAAGAGAGAGGGAGGCAGGGAGGAGGGGTGAAGAGAGAGAGACGGAGGGTAGAAGGACAGAGGAGAGAACGGCAACAAAGACAATCAGAAGGGGTGAAAGAGGCAGGGCTGAAAGGGAAGTGGTAAAAGAAGTGAGGAGAAAGGCAGCAGAGGGAGAAAAGGGAGGAGAAGCTGGACAGAGGGATGGAGGTGGGAGAGAGAGAGACAGAGGAGAGAGGAGGTGTGTAGAGGGCGAGTTTGAGTTAGCGTCCGTCAGCACTGGGAGCGGTCAGCGATCGATTCTGTGAAGGACGAGAAAGAAATGAAGAGGACCATATGAGGACACAGAGCAAAAGAGACTGACGGAGAGAGAGAAAGAGCAGACTGACAGAGGGACAGAAAGAGGGAGAGCGAGAGAGAGAGACCAGACTGACAGAGAGGGCAACTGACTACAGGGGGGAGAGAGAGGGAGCGAGAAAGGGTGAGAGAGAGACCAGATTGACAGACAGAGAGAGCAGACAGAGAGAGAGGGAGGAGAGGGAGAGAAAGGAAGAAAGAGAGAGAAAGAGGGGGAGAGAGAGAGAGAGGCTAGACTGACGGCATAGAGAGGGCAACTGACAACAGGGGGGAGAGAGAGGGAGAGAGAAAGGGTGATTGACAGAAAGAGACTGACAAAGAGAGAGAGACAGCAGACTGATAGAGAGGGAGAGGAAGAGAGAGAAGGAGGGAGAGCGAGAGATAGAGACGAGACTAACAGAAAGAGAGAGAGATAGGGAGAGACAGAGAGAGCGACCGGGGTTGTGGGTTTTGTGTTCACGATTCAAACTTACTGCAGGTTTGGGACTTTCCGCTCTAGGGTTAGGGTTAGGGTTAGGGCTGATGGAGTCAGTTGAACGGAGGACGGTGGAAGCTCAATCCCTCGCTCTGCGCACTATACTGTGTGTATGCTTCAGTGTTCCGTCGTCTTCTGTTCTAGACGATGACCTAACGTGGCTCACTGATCAACATGTGAAGGACATTATCAATCTGGAACAGCTCTCCCTGAAAGTGATTAGGACCTGTCGGGACATTCAAACAAATACCCCAGTCTGTTTGGTCGTCACAATTTGAGAATTCAAAACATGGGTTAAATCCAGTGGAGAGAAAAGCACAGACGTCTTTCCCTCCACAAATGCACAAAAACACTTCTCTCTGCACCTTTTCACACACTAAATACTGTGTATTTCTGTGAAAATAGGTTCAAGTACGTGTGAACTAGAATGCTGCCCTGTGATTGGTCCAATCCTCTGCCCTATCGCATTGGCTGTGACATTCATTTTGATTTTGGCTCCTCTGTGTAGCTCCTCTGTGCAGCTCCTCTGTGCGGCTTCTCTGTGCAGCTCTTCTGTGCAGCTCCTCTCTGTAGCTCCTCCATGCAGCTCATCTGTGCAGCTCCTCTGAGTAGCTCCTCTGTGCAGCTCCTCCGTGCAGCTCATCTGTGCAGCTCCTCTGTACAGCTCCTCTGTGCAGCTCCTCTCTGTAGCTCCTCTGTACAGCTCCTCTGTGCAGCTCCTCTCTGTAGCTCCTCCATGCAGCTCATCTGTGCAGCTCCTCTGTGTAGCTCCTCTGTGCAGCTCCTCCGTGCAGCTCCTCTGTGCAGCTCATCTGTGTAGCTCCTCTGTGCAGCTCCTCTGTGCAGCTCCTCTCTACAGTTTCACAGGTGTAAGGCCTCTGTCTGTGTGATCTTTCAGTGAAGTGACCCGAGCAGTAGAGTCCATTTTGGCTCCTCTGCGGGTCAACATGCCGTTTCCTCAGGTGCTGCTCTTTCATATGAGCCAGCAGTGACATGACCCAGCAGTGATGTCCATTTTAGCTCCTTTGGTCTACAGTTTCACAGGTGACAGTTCTTTAGTATCTGCTCTTGTATGACCACTCTGTCTCCTGACCCAGCGGTGGCGTCCATTTTGGCTCCACAGTTTCCAGGTGACAGGAGCACACGACCTTTGCGTGATCTCACTTTATCACAGCAGAGAGAGAAGAGAAAGAAGAGCGAGGGCCCCAGCGGACGAGTGAGGCTGTGTCTGACCTCTGCTCTGTGGTTTCTGTGGAACTATAGAGAAGAGAGAGAGAATGCAGAGAAGGAGAGAAGAGAGAGAGGAGAGAGAGCTAGTGACTGTACAGGAGTAAAGGATTGTGAAAAGGCTGTTTGCGAAGAAACCATTGCCAGAGGTGGTGGAGGAGTCAATAATTGTACTCAATAAGTGCTGCTACTTCAAAATATTGTTATTGGCAGAAGTATAAAGTAGTGGTTCAAGAGTAGCTGTCCAGACATAACATCTGGTTTATAATTTGAAATGAATTTAATGTTTTATTAAATTTGCATTGTGTAACTTTTATGGTGGAGGGTCAGTCACATCCTTGTCTCCATGGAGATATTATTTCTTAGTCTTGAATGTTCCACAGTATAGCGTTAAACTATATCCATCTTGCATTTACTCCATTACATGTGTTTTTATTGACTTAAAAACATGCATTCTTACTGTGAGTGGGCTTGCCTCTCCACAGATCTGATCCTTTAACTTGACCCTGTTGTGTGACTTGCTTGTGTTTACTTGAGATAAATAAGTGTAATGCCATACTGTGGAACCCTCCACCAGAAATGTTACACAGTGTAACTTTAAATAAGTCATAAAATCTAGTGTTTTTAAAGACAGACACAAAAATGAGATAAACTGAATCAGATGTGAAGGAGCTGCAAGAAACACAAATGTTCAACACAACTTTTACTCAAGTAAGAGTACTGTTACACTGTACTCTATATTACTCAAGTAAGAGTACTGTTACACTGTACTATATATTAAGTAAGAGTACTGTGGCACTACAATGTATTACTCAAGTACTGTGGTTTGAAAAGTACTCAGAGAAGTACAAATGTATTAAAAAGTACATTTCTCAGCTCTATGTACGTTGGTGTATTGTACTGTATCTATTAACAGATGTTACATTTTTGGTGGAGGGTCGGACATCTTCTTGTCTCCATGGCGATGTTATTGCTTGGCCTGGACAGTTCCACAAAATGGCAACTTCCCTATCTCTACGGAGACAAGCAGGTGCCACTACCAGGTGAAGTTAGAGGTCAGATCTGTGGAGAAGTGAGCCCACTAGAGTAAGGATGGATGTTTGTAAAGGTACTTTAGAGCAATGAAAACATGATTAAATACAAGATTGATAAGTTGATCAGTTCAGTGCCGTACTGTGGAACAAATCAATAACATCTCCATGGAGACAAGCAGAAAAGTTACATAGTACATTTTAAGTACAACTTTTTTCCAGTTTTGTCCTGGGTCTTTTGGCAGTTTAGAGTAGCACCATTTTGCATTTCACTTTATAATAACCAATTTGTCCGATTCACTTTCACAGTGATGGACAAACCCAGTCTCATCTGAGGCCTGTTCTGTGTAATTGAGACACAGTTTTGTGTCCCTGCCCTCTGGTCCTCAGCTCTGTTAGAATAATGGAGGACACTACATCTGCATAATACAGCTCCTGCTCATGGAAATCAGCAGTGGAGGAGACCTGATCAAACATATTACACCTTTAGATTATCCGTGAAAGGGGAAAATGATGGAAAATGTGGGAGTATGGACAGAAATGGAGGAAATCGCTGGTGTAAATGGTTCCCTCTTGAATAAATCTGCTCCTCTCAGACGATCGGTGAATATTGAAATCTAAAAGTTTAGCAGAGGCTCAGGTGGAGTACTCGCGTGTAAACTGACAGCTCTATTTCTTGTGTCATTGGGCAAGACACTTCACTCACCTTGCAGCTACAGCTCTACCCGGGGCAGCTTGGTACAAAAGTAGGTACAAATGAATGAATAAATAATACAATTGAAGTTATTTATTTGCAAAGTGCTTATGGCCTCTCAGTTTTATTTCAATAGACCAATGTCAGCTACACCACAACATGGAAAAAAGTGTGAATACATATCTTGATAACAATGAAAGACAAAGTTAGATAATACCTCTTGATCTCTGGAGGAGGCAGTCTCAGGTGTCAGAAAAGAGGAAAGCTCCTTCTTCTCAGTTGATGGTGTCTGTGCCTCACTTTCTGACTTAAATGGCCTTGATCCAGCACTTGAACTTGTTGGTTTCAGCTTCTACCCTGTTCAGTCCATGATGGGATTGCAGTGATCTGATTTGGCAGGTTTGAAGTCTTTGTAGATTCTTCTTTCTTTGTCCTTGTGACTCTTGTTTTGATGTTATTTCAGGAAAAAAGCAACACCAAACTTCACAGGAGCCAAAACCAACATATTCTAACCAGGAGGCCGTTGAAACCAGAAGTGTGGCACAGAGACCATCAACTGAGAAGACGGACATCCTCCTCAAGAGTCCTGATTGGTCCACCAGCCAGTCACCACCAACACCTGCAACAGTCCTGAAGATGCAGTGAGATATGTCTCACTATGCTGTCTGACTAAAGAAAAATAAGAGACTAACTGAAGACAAGAAGGATGTTACAAAAGTAAAAAAAAAAGTTGCCAGAATTGAATTTTCTTTTGCGATGGAACCTGGTACAAATGAGGGATTACATAGATATAGCTTTACAAGTATGTTCAAGTCAAAAATAAGATCCAATAATTACAGATTTCTAAATGTAAGTCATTTTAAGTGTGGCATGTCTTTGGTTCCGGCTGCATTCATATAGTGTGTGTTAGCCTTATAGTGTGTGTGCTGTACACTGGTCTCTCACTGTCCGTTGTGAGCGCGCCTCATTAGACCAGCGCTGATGGAGCTCAGAGCCTCGGGCCTCTTCCACTTCAGCCCAGTTTCAATAATAAAACGTGACATTTCTATAAGAAGAACTCACATTTATCTGCTGTTTGTAACATGGATGCTCACTGTGGTCAACGCCAATCGCTCGAGTTCATATGAGAGGAGACACAAAGTTTAATTAAGTTTGTTAAAAAAGAAAGTTAGAGAACAAAAGGTCACCAAAAGTTTATGAGATGGAACTAAATGTGCGGAAAATAATCTTAACCGTTGGTTTACACTTTAGTTTCTTTATTCAGAAATGAAAAAGAAAAAAATCTATTCCAAACTTAAAGGCAGTACTTGTGTTATTATTCATTCTGGTGCGAAGATGCTCTTGTAGCACTACAATTCTATGCATTCAGCCCCTCCATCGGCCACTGTATCCCAGGCTCTTACAGTTTAAACAAAAAGGTTCTTCACCTGCAGATAGAGACACACACAAGTTTGTCTCATTCTCAGTATATGGACAGACCATGTCTCATGTGAAGCTCAGAACCTCAAGAATTCCCTCCCTGAGCTGCAGAGGCTGCACTAGCACTGATTCATGATCGGTGCAGGTGCTGAGGTTTAGGTAGTGACCTTTCAGATCAGAGAGAGACATTTTAGGTTTAAAACAACTGGATTACAGCTTTGAAATTGGCAACCCAAATGAGAGAGTCATGTGAGGCTGATTCTGCTTTGTGATTGGAGAATCGTCTTGAACCAAAACATAAACAAATGAATGTCCAGTGTTTTTGTATTAAATAATAAATTAGCATTACAGTTGTTCTCAGTAAGAGTTATATTCAATTTAAACATGTTTACCTTGTATCTGGGGACTCAGGTAGGACATGTTTATGAAATTCAAAATCTTATATACAGTTCATTTAATTCATACAACAAACAATTTTCCACTTGCATGTGTATTTTTTTCTATTTGGTGAACAACCAAAACGTTAGGAGACAATCACTCATTTCATGATGACAGCGTTGTGTTCACTCCCTTTTGCTCTGAGTTCTGGTGTAATTTGGTGGTTGTTTTTCCCTTCAGTGTGGCATGTTTCAGACACTTGCCCTCTCCTCGTGCAGAGGCTGGGCTCATGTTGGGAGGTTGGTAACATGATTCCCCCTTTGTCTCTCTCTGGCAGGGTGAAAGAACACTGTGCTTTACACCTGTGGGCGTGCACGTGAGGCCTCGTAGACAGGAGCGTGCATATGAACAGCAGACATACAACTGTTCTCACATGCACTGTTCTGACGTGCACTGTTCTGACGTGCACTAACCTTTCCCTCTTAAATGGTACAGTGGCATTTAGCGTCACTCTCCTGGACCAGCCTGCACCAGGGACCAATTTAAGGTCCTTCTGTGACTGTCTCTCTCATTTTGGAGTTTTGTGTCTGGCAGAGTGGTTAGCCCTCTGGCTTCACACCAAAGACCACAACAGCTTCAGAGATTTTGGCATTGTGGGACCTGAGTTTGCATGTTCTTTCTGTGAACTTCCCCTTTAGCCTGAACCCTGGACAATGAGGTGGTCGTCCAAACTGGTACTCAGCTCACCTGTTGTAGTTCCAGTTAAATCATTGCTTTATGGTCAGATTTGTTAAAACAAAGCTCAGCTCAGATTAAATTCTAACTTGAGTAACAGAGACAGAGAAGTGCCCCCAGTTAGCTTCACACCCAAGGGAATGTTGATAATATCAGTTGCAAAGTAACTATAGAGGGACATAGAAGTTCTGCAGCCAGTGACCATCTCCAGATCTGCGCTTGTCCTGGTCAGGACTTCCTTAGCTGGAGGATTTGACCTGTTGTGCATATTTTGGGTTGATGAAGGAAAGAGGAGGGCCCTGAAGAAACCCACCTAGACACAGGGAGAATATGCAAACTCCAGATAGAAAGGCCCAGGCGAAATAGGGATTAAACCCAGAACTTTATGGCAGTGAAGCGTGAGTCCTAATGCTCCTACAACTCCATTCTCACAGTGAAAGATACAGGACTATGCCTCCTGTCCCTCCTCCTCCCTCACTCCCTCTCGTCTCCCTCTCACAGTGATGTCTGTCTTCAGACAGACCGAGTAAAGGGCAGCTCTTTGTCACTAAACGCCTTTGTCCAGACAGTCTGTGGTTCATCTTCAGCTCCACGTTTATCTTTAGCACAGACACATATCACATGTGAAAGCCCAGGATCCTCTCCTGTTTAGAACAACCAACTGACCACCCACTTCACGCATGAGGTCCATCAGGAACATGATGGCCTCATTCATGCAGCTTACACACTGCTCGTTCAGCTCACAGCAGCTGGATTCTCAGCGTCAGGTCCATGTTCCTCAAAAAGTATTTAACCTGATTTAATGTCACTTGTTACACATCTGAGAATTATTTTCTCCTTCTTTTTCCTCTTTTCCTCTCTCCACTCTCTATCATTAGGCCGTGTGTGTCATTATGTGCACTGACCAGGCCAAAGACTCAGTCCTGCATGTTTAAACTAATACAAACACAAACTAAATCATTTTTTAAAGTTTTGACTGCAGATTAACTATGGGGCTGCTGAACTGAGCCTTTAAACACACTGGAGGCTGTGGTTCATCTTTATTTATCCAGGGACCCAAACCATACTCTGATTTACTCTTTTATTCACTCTTTTCCTTTCAGTGTTCTGCTGATGGACCTGGTCAAAGCCTCATCTCTGCTATATGGTACATCGGAACAATACTTAAATGTTGGAAAAAACACTGAAAAAAATCTTCAGTGTATTCTCATATTGATACATGCTCAGAGGGTATTACACTACATTTACTTGAGTAACTTTGTAATGCAATTGTAGTTCTCAGAGTAGATTTCAGACCTCATACTTTTACTCCTACTTGAGTAAAACTATACTTTGGCATGGTTCTTCACCTGTTTACCACCACATGAAAAGACAAGTTTAATGCCCTTCTGTGGAACATGGCAATAACTTATTGCTCTTTGTGTACAAAGAGATAGCAGACCCTCTACCAGAAAAAGCACCTAGAAAATAAATACAAAAAAATTGTAATTTTATCAAAATTTCCCTTACAAAATGGTGCACTGATGGGGTTTCTCATCAAAACGACGTTTCTCTCACCTCTGATATTGTGGGACAGAGTTTAGTGCTTCGCACACTGATTCAGCAGAAATCAGCCATGATGTTCAGTCCCCTGTGATTGGCTAATCCACCTGTCAATCATGCCCATCTGAACTCGGGTGACCAAACTCACCTCCGCCACCAGTGTTACTTTCACTTTACACTTGGACTAGCCTCTTAAAGGTAAAACCCAGCTTGAGATTTCTATCTTGATTTGATAGCAAAAGGAGAAATTTAATTTGTCAACTGGACAGAGTTTATTTGGTTGAATACGTTTCGCAGCTCATCCAAGCTGCTTCTTCAGTTCTGGTCAGATGCTGACAGACACTGCTTTATATCTGCTTGAAGGGAGGAGCTTAATTACAATGAAAATTACTCTGAGACAACACATATTTATTAACAGTTTCTGTTAGTCAGGTGAGTCTATTCAATATGGAGTGATTACAGTTTCTGTTAGTTAGGTGTGTCTATTCAATATGGAGTGGGAGTGGGGGAGTAGTTAGCATATCCATTCAGGGCCATGATGGGTGTTTTCACACCTCTGGACATGACCTGCCTAGTCCCATTGTTTTCTCAGTTTGTTTTGATTTAGGTTTGAGAATTAAGCTTCTCCCTTCAAGCAGATATAAAGCAGTGTCCACCAGCATCTGACCAGATCTGAGGAAGCAGCTTGGATGAGCTGTGAAACGTATTCAACCAAATAAACTCTGTCCAGTTGACAAATTAAATTTCTCCTTTTGCTATGGATTCGACCTGGACGACTGAGGGATTCTACACATGTCTTGATTTGAGTTCATTTTGAGTCCATTTCTCATTTTAAGCACAGTAAAATCTGTTTGTCCTATATGTGGAATACTTTTTCTTGGCCTGTCCGTCTCATATCAAGACAAACATTCAGCTAAAAATCAGACCACTCTTGTCTTTTGCAGAAATCAGGAGCCGATGAAGAGCATGGAAACTCCACGCAAGTTTGGGAATGGAACCAGGAACCTTCTTGCTGTGAACCACTGTGCTGCTGCGTCACAGACTCTCTCCCTCTCTATTGTCACACAGTTACACTGAGTTAATTGTACATTTTTACATAAAGTGTTCATTCATCATTAGCTCGGCCCTTGCGCTCCCTGTTCCGCCTCCTCCATCACAAACGCACCATCTGAGAAAACCATCCCAAACCACATAAATCTTTTTACGAATAATTTCTGCCACTTTGACGAATATTTCACTTCCACAATCCATCTGCACGCGCTCAGAGCTGCACGCTGCTCTGGCTTCCACTGTGTTTTTACAGTGCGTCTCCAATGGGCTTCTACGCTCCGTCTGCCCCAGTCACTAAAAAACAACAAGATTTATACAAGCTTAAAGGGCCAGTGTACCTGATCGTTTCCATGTATTTGAGGGAAAAGTACACTAAAGATATATATTATAAGCAGCTCTTGAGGTCAAAATAAGTCTGCTGTGTGCTGTCTGTGTCGAATTATAAAGCGTTTTATTGTCCAATAATCCAGAAGTGTGCGATTAGTATGTTAGTTGCTGCCAGTTCAAGTCAGTTCAATGTATTTTTGTGAAGCCCAAAATTACAACAGCAGTGCCTCTTAGGGCTTTAACCAACAGAAAGTGAGAAAATCAAACCATGAAACAGACACAACAGACAGATTAACCAACATTCATAGAAAATAAGGAAATGGAATACTGCCAGAGCACCCCCTGTCCTTAGACCCTCCTTCTACAGGAAATACTCATGGGCACGCTTTCGGCTCCATCCAGTTTGGCTCCAATTCACTTTCTACTGAAAAAACATCACCCCTCTCTCTGTTACTGCTGCTGTCAGACTCGTCATTTTGGTCTTAAAATATTCGTATTAACGCGCTCTACATGATCCTGGTGTTTTTATTTTGCTATTTTAATATGGACCTCAGCTCCAAATTCGCTCCTGAACGCTGTGGGTGACGCCACACTCCCTTAGTCCACTTCTTTGTACAGTCTATGAGACTAATGTGCATCTGTTTGTCGACAGAGTTCAAATCTGAGGGACTGAATGACAAAGAGGGGCTCATCCAAGAGAGGGCAGGGGTCATCCAGCCAGGAGAGGGCAGGGGTTGTCCAGCCAGGAGAGTCATCCAGCCAGGAGAAGGCAGGGGTCGTCCAGCCAGGAGAGGGCAGGGGTCGTCCAGCCAGGAGAGTCGTCCAGCCGGGAAAGTCGTCCAGCCAGGAGAGTTGTCCAGCCAAGAGAGGGCAGGGGACATCCAACCAGGAGAGTCGTCCAGCTAGGAGAGGGCAGGAGAGGCTCTTGGCACAAGACGAGCATTAGCTTCTAAACTCGTCATGGTGAATATTAGGCTAATTAGGCTACTTACAATGCATAAGGTAAGTGAGGAATAACTTTGGACCACTGCAAACTGTTTAAACTAGTTATTTTTGAACGTTTTTAGACAGTAAATATCAGGTACAGTGCCTTTAACTTTGCAACAAACCTCCCTGTGGATTTTGCAAAGATTTTATGCATTATTTCACAGTATTTAGTTTGCCTACTGTCCATTTCTGATCAGCATTACAAGGCCAAACTTCACATTTTCACATTTAAATCTCATTAAGTCATTAGCGACTGACACAGGCTTAAACCTTCACACTGAGCTGAAGGAATGTCTTTGCATACTCCATAATTGGCTGATTTCTGTTCAAATATTCAGCGCATACGTTTACGACCGCTCTAAATGACTTCTGCTTAAATGCAAACAAAATGTAAATTAGCTTTAACTATTAAATGTGTCAATAATCTGAAGGGCTCCATGTAATGTCCAGGGATTTACACAGTTGTAACCATCAAACCTGGAGGACGCGGATTTTCAAAGGGAGTTATTACAAGAATTCAAATGTGCGAGAATGATCAGGAACGATCATTTTTAGTTCTGTAAAAACTGTTGGTTGAGGTCGCTTGGGTTTTGCTATTAGTATAATTATCTTCTGAATTCCACTGAATCTCTCTGTTCCTGTCTGCTCCTCTGGCTCTGCTCCTGTCTGCTCCTCTGACTCTGCTCCTCTGACTCTGCTCCTCTCTGCTGCTCTGTCTGCTCTGCCTCTGCTCCTGTTTGCTCCTCGGGCTCTGCTCCTCTGGTTCTGCTCCTCTAGCCCTGCTCCTTTCTGCTCTTCTGGGTCTGCTCCTCTGGCTCTGCTCTTGTCTGCTCCTCTGGCTCTGCTCCTGTCTGCTTCTCTGGCTCTGCTCCTCCTTACCGTGAGAAGGCTTCCAACTCCACAAACCTGACTTTTATTTGGCCTGGAGGAGGGTCTCTTCCTCGTTGTATCTATGGAAATGTTCTTCCTTTGGCTTTAGTATATGTGTTTATGACCAGACATTAGACACATGTAAAGAACACTGTAACAGGATTCAAACCAATGTCCTCTGGGTTTGTGGGCGACTTCTCTAACTACTAAGCCACTTGTATTGTGCTGTTGTATTGTGCTGTTGTGTTGTGAGTGTGACAAACTTATGAACCACATCATTTCTGTCTCTTTACACATTCATTTATTCATAGCTGCAGTTGTGATCTGCTCCAAAACAAAGCCATAGTCTACAAACATGAGCTATTTGGGATCATTTTCTACACATGTCTGTCCCTCCTTCTCTGTTCATCCTCCCCTTCCCCCCTCTCCTGTCCTCTCTCCCCGGTCCCTCCTCCTCTGTTCATCCTACCCTGTCCTCTCTCCCCGGTCCCTCCTCCTCTGTTCATCCTCCCCTTCCCCCCTCTCCTGTCCTCTCTCTCCCCTTTCCCCCCTCCCCTGTCCTCTCTCCCCGTCCTCCCTCCCCTGTCATCTCTCCCCTGTCCTCCCTCCCCTGTCTTCTCTTCACTTTCCCCCCTGCCCTGTTCTCCCATGTCCTCTCTCCCAGGCCTCCCATGTCATCTCGCCCCTGTCCTTTCTCCCTGGTCCTCTCTGCCCTGTCCTCTCTCCCATGTCATCCCTCCCCTGTCCTCTCTCCCCTGTTCTTTTTGCCCTGTCCTTGTTCCCCAGTCCTCTCTCTCCTGTCCTCCCCTCCCCTGTCCTCTCTCCTTTGTCATCCCTCTCGTGTCCTTCCCTTCCCTGTCTCTGTCAGTGTCCTGCAGTGTCGGACTGTCCCATATGTCCCTCTTGGCTCTGGAGCTCACTCCCCTCGTCACAGGCGTGTCTGGCCCAGCGTGGGGCTTCGAGGCTGGGATGGAGGAGGGCCAGAGAGCCTCACCACTCCGGAGGGGGCCCAGTGAACCCCCGCAAGCCTGACAGGGTCCATACGCTCACTGTACAAAAGGGACGGAGGGGAGACAGGGGTGAAAAAGAGGGGGAGAGGAAGGGAGGAAGAGTGACAGAAGAGTAATGGAGACAGGGGAGAAACGATTGAGAGAGGGAGGTAAGGGAAGAGAAAGAGAAAGGAGAGAGAAGTGGGGGTGAGACAGGGGAGGAGGAGAGAGAGAAAGAGAGGTGGGGAGTAAGGAGAGAGAGCGAGAGCAAGAGAGAGAGAGCACAAAGTGTAATGAAAGGGAGGGGAGGGAAAGAGGAGAAGAGAAAAGAGAGACTGTGGGGATGGGCAGAGGAGGAGGAGAGAATGGGGATGGAAAAAGATAGGGAGAGAGAAGGAAGAGAGAGGTGGGGTGAGAGGGAGGGGGAGAAAGAAGAGATAGAGGGTGAAGGAGGAAAAGAGGGGGGGGAGAGAAATGAGAGAGGGGGGAGAGTGTCAGAAAACTGTGAGGATGGGGAGAGGAGATCATAATGCCACAACAGAATGGACTTTTTCAGAATTTTGGACACTGTTTGTTGTTGGGTTTTTTTTGTCCCTGATAGAAATGACCAGGTTCAACATTTGTGAATTGACCTTTTGGAGATTTCATGGCAAAGTACAGGGTTTTTTTAATAAAAAAAAACTGTCCCTGACCCCATGACAGTATGACATCATCACATTGTAGAATCTGAAAACCAACAATTGTTCAAAAATACCTTCAAAAACATTCTAACTGTGAAGTGAAATGACTAAAAATAATATTCATGTGATATATTTAACACATACATTACAAATCCACTTGTTGTTGAAGCTCGTCTATCGTCCAACACAAACAGAAACAGCAGCAGATACTGTACTTATATTATACATATTTATATTATTTATTACTCTACACTTTGACTTTGTCCTCTCAGTGACAGCTCATATTTACACAGAATGCAAAGGGCCCTGAACGCACCACATACTCATTCTACACTGCAAATTTCTCTGATCTGGCCAAGATTTTAAATCTTATCTCAGGTTATTCATCTTGTTTTCAGATTTTTATTTTTTATTTTTTAATCGACTTACTAGTCCTGAGACTGCTTCATTCTAGTCTAGAGGGAGTTTATTTTAAGAGAACTTGCTGCATGGACAGATAATTTCACTACTTTTAAGACATTTTCTGATAGATTTAAGTGTTTATATCAAAAATTTTGGCCAAGCTTTTTTGCATTGTGCAGACTCAAATCATCCGTGTGAACCAGAGATCCAACTGCACCAAAAACTTCAAAACCGCAAAAAAGACTAAAAACAGGACTAAACCAGGACTGAACTAGGACTAAACCAGGACTGAGCTAGGACTAAACCAGGACTAAACCAGGACTGAACTAGGACTAAACCAGGACTGAACTAGGACTAAACCAGGACTAAACCAGGACTGAACTAGGACTAAACCAGGACTGAACTAGGACTAAACCAGGACTGAGCTAGGACTAAACCAGGACTAAACCAGCACTGAACTAGGACTAAACCATGACTGAGCTAGGACTAAACCAGGACTAAACCAGGACTGAACTAGGACTAAACCAGGACTGAGCTAGGACTAAACCAGGACTGAGCTAGGACTAAACCAGGACTAAACCAGGACTGAACTAGGACTAAACCAGGACTGAACTAGGACTAAACCAGGACTAAACCAGGACTGAACTAGGACTAAACCAGGACTGAACTAGGACTAAACCAGGACTGAGCTAGGACTAAACCAGGACTAAACCAGCACTGAACTAGGACTAAACCATGACTGAGCTAGGACTAAACCAGGACTAAACCAGGACTGAACTAGGACTAAACCAGGACTGAGCTAGGACTAAACCAGGACTGAACTAGGACTAAACCAGGACTGAACCAGGACTAAAGCAGAACTAAGTCAGGACTAGACCAGAACTAAAGCAGAACTAAGTCAGGACTAGACCAGGACTGAACCAGGACTAAAACAGGACTGAACCGGGACTAAACCGGGACTAAACCAGGAGTAAACCAGGACTAAACCCGGACTGAACCTTAACTAAAGCAGAACTAAGTCAGGACTAGATCAGGACTAGACCAGGACTGAACCTGAAGATGAAATGTTTATACAGTTGTATGTAAGTAGGCCCCTATGTACATATACAAATCCTCCTAATATCTTCTTTTAACTATTCATTCTACTTCTACTTCTTCTACTGGGGGCCTCAGAAGCATTGCAGGGGGCCCCTAAAGGTTGTCTAGACAACAAGCAAGTAACTGAATGGAGTTTTGAAGGAACTTTACATAAGATCTGTGTTTATATTTCTGTATATTAGTATTAAAGCCACAGGGATTGTGTGTAGTATTCGTCTAAAGTGCGCTCAGATACAGGGTTGGTTTTGTTTTTCTTGTTTCAGATGTTGTGTGTGTGTGTAGTATTTGTTTGAAGTGCATTCAGATACAGGGCTGGTGTTGCTGTTCTTGTTTCAGATGTTGTGTGTGTGTGTGTGTGTGTGTGTGTGTGTGTGTGTGTGTGTGTGCGTGCGTGTGTGTGTGTGTGTGTGTAGTATTTGTCTAAAGTGCGTTTAGATTCTTGTTTCTCTCAGTGCAGGTCAGAGCTGTCAGAAAATACATGTGAAATGATGTTGATGCCACTGTCACCACGGCGATGACTCATGACATCATCATCATCCTGTTGCCATGATGCTGACCTTTACCGCGATCACGTGACTAGCCTGAGCGCGACCTTTGACATTTCACTGGGGCTAAAGGGGTTAGAGTGGAGACTTCTGCAGAGGAGGCCTTGTCAAAACCGGATCCAGGTTCATTCACTTTCCTTTAAAACTGCCTAAAGATGCATTATGGGACTTTTCTGCTGTTAGGTCTGTCACTCATTGTCTCCATGGAGATGTTATTGTTTTGCATGAAATGTTGCACCGTATGGCATTAAAGGTCCTATATATTACACTCCACTGACTCTTGTGAGCATTACGCCATATCATGTCGTTTCCTCCTCAAAAACAGAGATGGAGTTGGGTTTTGTTTCATTCACATGTTTGAGTAACTCTTTATTATGAGTCTGTCTACATCTAGAAAGCTCAAAATGCTCTGTTCCACCTTGTGATGTCATGAAGTGGCAGTTTTCAGTTCAACTTAACAGCTCCTTCATCCTTTTGTTGAGGAGACATGAGCAATACTAGGACTGTTTTAGTCCTAACAGTCAAACCAAGATTTTAAAACTTATATCAGGTTATTTATTTTGTTTTCAGATTTTTTCTTCTACTTTCTAGTTCTGAGACGGCTTCATTCTAGTTTAGCGGTAGTTTATTTTAAGATAACTTGTCAAGTAAAATGGTCTCGCTGCATGGACTGATACTTTCACTACTTTTAAGTCATTTTCTGATTGTATTTTCTGAGTGTCCATCCATCCATTTTCTTCTGCTTATCGGGTCGCGGAGGCAACAGTCTAAGCAGGGACTCCCAGACTTCCTTCACCCCGGACACTTCCTCCAGCTCCTCCCGGGGGACCCCAAGGCGCTCCCAGGCCAGCCGAGAGACATAGTCCCTCCAGTATGTCCTGGGTTTTCCCCGGGGCCTCCTCCCGGTGGGACATGTATGGAACACCTCCTGAGGGAGGCAACCAGGAGGCATCCGGAACAGATGCCCGAGCCACCTCAGCTGGCTCCTCTCGACGTGGAGGAGCAGCGGCTCTACTCCAAGCTCCTCCCGTGTGACTGAGCTCCTCACCCTATCTCTAAGGGAGTGTCCAGCCACTCTACGGAGGAAACTCATTTCGGCCGCTTGTATCCGCAATCTTGTCCTTTCGGTCATTACCCAAAGCTCATGACCATAGGTGAGGGCAGGAACATAGATTGACGGTAAATCGAGAGCTTTGCCTTTCGGCTCAGCTCCCTCTTCACCACAACGGTCCGATACAGCGACCACATCTCTGCCGACGCTGCACCGATCCGCCTGTCAATCTCACGCTCCATCCTCCCCTCACTCGTGAACAAGACCCCGAAATACATGAACTCATCCACTTGAGGCAGGGACTCTCCACCCACCCGGAGAGGGGTGTCTGAGTGTTTATATCTTAAATTTTGACCAAGCTTTTTGACAGTGTTAAATTATTCAAATGATTTTAAGGAAGGTGTATGGAGTTTAAAAAACATAGTGGAGCACTTACTGTATTACCACATCACATGTTTGTTGTGTGTTAAACGTGTGAATGAAACAACTCCAGGCGTGTGTGTGATGAGGAAACATTAGAACATAGATCAGAAAACAGCGTCTTAAATGTCTAGAAATAAGATTTTAATCAGATTCTGGTGTTCATGGGTCTCCTCTGCGTTTCTGTGTGGAGTTTGCATGTTCTCACTGTGTTCAGGTAGTCCAAGTTCTGGAGATGGGACCGCGCAGGTTGCTCCACTGGCATTGGGTGAATCAAATAAACAGTGAATGCAAAAATGTTACGTATATTGTCAGATCTTTGTGTTGAAAATGTTTTGGTGAAAAGAGTAGTCCAACTTGTCATCGGCACTCTGGAGACGGCACTCGCCTCTAAACACAGCTGTCACTGGTGGGTTTGCGAGCGTTGACGCGAGGCTATAAATACTTCAAACTGTACTATTTTAGACTGAAGATCTCTGACAGGATCTGGACTGAGGAACATCTGATTAATGAGTCTACGGTCGACCCAGATGTGCTGTGTGGCCTCCAGGCAACGTGCTGCTGACGGACGGATTCCCACAGCCCATGAGCAAGGCATTAGCGTCAATCATCTCTGGATGTGCACGTCCAAATAAAGATGAGAGCGCTGCTTTTCTGGCTCGGTGTGGGAGAAATTAGAATGTGAAGTTTGGATTTCGGAGCATTTAAAGTTGTGGTGCGAATCGGCGCAGGTCTAATGGCTCTCACGTGTCTAAACAGAAGCAGCAGCGGAGAGAGAGAATGTGGTCACAGCAGTGAAAGAGAGAGGGAGGAGGAGGGAGTATTGGAAAGATGGTATTTATGAGAGAAAGAGAGAGGGTTGGAGGAGAGAGAGAGAGAGAGAGGAAAGATAGAAAGAGTGGGAGGAAGGAGAAAGAAAGAGAAGTTGAGAGAAATAGATCAAGAGATAGAAAGAAAGAGGAGAAAGAGAGTATACAGAGGTGGAAAGTGGACATTCAACCACATGGTGAAAGAGGGAGAGAGGGAGGAAGAGAGGAGGGAGGACAGAGAGAGAGAGCAGAGAGAAAGGAAAGAAAGAGAAGAGAGAGAGCATGGAGAGGTGGAAAGTGGACATTCCAACCACATGGTGAGAGGATGAGAGAGGGAGGAAGAGAGGAGGGAGGACGGAGAGAAAGAGAAGAGAAAAATGAAAGAAAGAGAAGAGAGAGAGCATGGAGAGGTGGAAAGTGGACATTTAACCACAGAGAGAAGGAGAAAGAGGAGAGAGAACGGAAGGAAAGAAAGAAAGAAAGAAAGAAAGAAAGAAAAAGAAAGAAAAAGAGGGTGAAAGACAAAGAATAAGGGGAGAGAGAGGATGGAGAGAGTTGTATGGTAGCTCTTTGTGGGAATTTTATTTTTGTGATAAACAAAGTGAAGAGTCTCAACGAAGAGAGCTATGGAACTGTGTGGGTGTGAAGCTAACTAAAAGCACTACTCTGTTAGAAACTTTGCTACTCAAGTTAAACTTAATTTGAGCTTTATTTGAACACAATCTGACTCGAAAGAGCAGAGTTATTTGGAACTACAACAGGTAAACTGATTTGTGCTGTTAAACAAGTGAAAATGACAGTTTATGCCTCTCTTTGCTGTCGGCAGGGATCAAACTGGTCAAACATAGGGTAAATTGTTTGGTTTCAGATGACATCACAACATTCTGTAGGCCAACAATATTTAATACAGATGGGGGGCAGCTAAAATAAATACAGTTAAAATGCAGGTTTTTGTTGTAATATAGCAAGTTAAAAGGCTTAGTCACCGATAAGATTACATTAAAGATTTGAGAATAAACTTTTTGGATATTTCATGACAAAGTACATTGTTATTAATAGGGAAATCTGTGTCTTGTCCCCGTCTGGGCGTGTGACATCATCAGGTTCTAGAACGTGAAAACTACCATTAGAGACATCTGGTTTCCCTGAGCATCAGCCAACAGTTTTTGTCACTCTCACCTTTTTGTTGAAATTCAAACAGGACCATGGCTCTTTGTATTTTTTCTTGAGTTTTCAGATAAACTTTTTTGTCTGTGTTTGCGCATGTGTGTCACCATGGTAAGTCCTGAACACTCCGCCAATATAGATGCATGTGAAACACCCCCAGCGTGATGTCACTGCAAAGTATCATTTGAAAATAAATAAATAAATAAATAAATAAATAAGAAATTCTACATCAGCACTCTATTTCCTCTTTCTTTCTGTTATCTCCCATTTCTCTTTCTGCCCCTTTCTCCTCCCAGCTCCTGTAGTCTTGCAGACTCTCCCCTCCCGCTCTCTTTTTCTCTCTCCTCCTCTTTCTCTCCTCTCTCCCTGTTCTCCCTCTCTCTTGGACAGCTCTTTGTAGTCCTGTAGACTCTCTCCTCTCCTCTCCTCTCCTCTCCTCTCCTCTCCCCCTCTCCTCTCTTTCTAATCCTTGTGGACAGCTGCTGTAGTCCCACAGACTCTCCTCTGACCTCCCCCTCTCTTTGTTCCTCCTCTCCTCTCTCTCCTCCTCTCCTGCTTTGTCTTTTCTCCTCTCCTCCATTTCTCTTAGATAGCTGGAGACTTCTCCTCTGACCTCCCCCTCTCCTCTCTCTCCTCCTCTCCTGCTCTGTCTCTCCTTCTCTCCTGTGCCGTGCTCTCCTTTCCTCTCTTTTCCTCTCTGGCTCTGTCTATCTCCTCCTCTCCCTTCTCCTCTGTCTCTCTCCTCCTCTCCTGCTCTGTCTCTTTCCTCCTCTCCCTCCTCCTCTGTCTCTCTCCTCCTCTGTCTCTCTCCTCCTCTCCTGTGCTCTCCTTTCCTCTCTCTTCCTCTCCGGCTCTGTCTCTCTCCTCCTCTCCTTGTCTGTCTCCCTCCTCCTCTCCTGTGCTCTCCTTTCCTCTCTCTTCCTCTCCGGCTCTGTCTATCTCCTTCTCTCTCTTCTCCTCTGTTTCTCTCCTCCTCTCCTGCTCTGTCTCTCATTCTGTCCCTCCTTCTCTCCTCCCTCTCTCTTGGACAGCTGCAGACTCTCCTGTGACGCCCCCTCTCCTCCTCTCAGTCCTCCTCTCCTGTTCTGTCTCTCCTCCACTCCTCCCTCGCTCTTGGACAGCTGCAGACTCTCCTGTGACCTCCACCCTTCAGGAGGATGACAGAGGCTCCTCACAGGGACCTTGACATTCAGGCTGCCAAATGGAGCTGTGTGTCATTCTGTCTCTCCTCTTTCTCTCTCTTTTCCTCCCTCTCTCTTTCTTTATCCACCGCCCTCCCTCTCCTTTCTTTCCTCCCTCACTCCTCTCCCTCTCATCACTCCTTTGCTCTCTTTTCTCTTCACTCCTCTCTGTCGACACTTCTTCTTGCTCTCCCTCTCTTCCCCTTTCTCATCATCATTCCCTATGTTACTCCTCTTACTCTCCCTCACTCCTCTCCTCCTCGCCTTCTCCCTTTCTCTCGCTCCTCTCCTTCTCTCTCTCCTTCTCTCTCTCTCCCTCCTCCTCTGCAGACAGTAGTTTTTTCTTGACAGTTTAGAAGCGAAGGAGAGATGGACAGTCTCTCAGGTTCACTGCAGCAAAGTTAAAGCTGGATTGTGAAGCTTTTCTGCTGGTGGTGGTTATACTGTTTCCATGGAGATATGATGGAGATGTGCTTTGGCTGGAATGTTCCACAGTATGGCATTAAAGCATCAAACTTGTATTTATTCCATTACAAGCGTTCTTATTGCTCTAAATGTCTTGCCTACTGTGAGTGGGCATGTGGATTAAGTGTAATGCCATACTGTGGAATCTTCAACAACATTTCCATGGAGACAAGCATGTGGCGGCCGCTCAACCAGAAAAGTTACCCAATGCACCTTTATAAACCCATCCTTGAGTCTCTGGGTTAAATTTAGAAACCAACAAACCAGTCCAGTACCTTCAACACCCTCAGTCCACTTCTGTTTACACTCTATAGTTTAATGCCATGCTGTGGAACATTCTTGGCAAAGCAAAAAAAAAAAAAAAAAAACTATGTTCAATGGAGATGAGAAGATGCCAGACAGGACAGCAAAAAGTTGCATAGTGAACCTTTAAAGGGCCCATATTAGGCTATTTTTGGACCTAAGTTAGAATGTAGTTTCCTCATCACAAACATACCAATTTTGCGTAATATTGGACCTTTACGTTTTCACACAAGATGAATGGACTGTTGAGAGTAAACTAAAGTAGAACATGTCTCCTCGCTCGGGGCTGGATGCTCCGGCAGCACTTCTGAACTCTGCTGCTGCTGACTCCTGTTTGTTTTGTTCGTCCCTGTGTCCGTAATGAGACACGAGCTAACCGCACTAACGCCGCTAACCTCCTGCTTGTTTACACTGCATCTGTCGCAGCCTGGATGAAGGATGAGGAGCAGGGGTGACCTCGCCGAGCTTACCCAGAGACCGTGCACCGCGTCCCCCATGAGAGCCGAGGAAAGGGGCCTAATGAAGAACCAGGGGATGGGGCAGAGACAGGACAGGTGCAGAGGAGAGGGGTTTGTGGAGGTGTGTGGTATTTAGTGACAGTGAGGAGAGCAGAGTCCCAGGAGAGAGAGGAGAGACCACTGGAGTTTGGAAATGTTTTAGAAAGAAAGAATAAAGGTCCTGTATTCACTTTCTGGAGCTTAAAGAAGAATTTGAGCAAAATGTTCCTCTCCCCAGTACAGATAGATTGTATAAGCAGCTCTTGAGGTCAAAATACGTCTGCCGTGAACTTCCTGGATCTAATTATAAAGTGTTTTAGTATAGTGATGAACAGGAATTGTGCATTAGCGTGCTAGTTGTTATACAGTAAAGGCCAAAATCCACTCTGGTCTCTGAAAGTTGTAAAAAGCACTTATAAACTTATCATGCTGAATAATTAGGATGCTCTGAATGCATAAGGTAAGCGAGGAAGAAATTTGGATACTCAAACCGTATAGTTCTGTTTTTATGAAAGTCAAAATTTGGCACAGTGCCGTTAAACCTGCTGTAATGTCGTTTCCTCTTCAAAAACATCACAGTTTCAAATGGTTAAATGTGCTGGAGTGGAGGCTAAGTGAACACATTAAACAGCTACAGTAGTGACAGAAGTGACTGCCAATAGTGACCATTTCAAAGAGCCATTGTCGGAACTTGAACCAGCAACCCTATGATTCAAAGGTGTGTGATGTATCCACTACTGTACTGCACACACAGAAGAGGCTGGGGCTGTTGGCTTCTCTGTTCACACAGTAAAACTGACGTCACCCACAGCGTTCAGCTCCAGTCAAATGAAGCTCACGAGGCTAGCAATAGGAGCAAACTGAGAGCAAGCTTAAGGTGACCAGATTTTCAAAATTCTAAACTGGGACACACCCGGGTTGGAATGGTTGGTATAAATAAAATTGTGAAAAGAGCATGTAACATTGTGTGTTCTCATGTCAGTCATAATCTGAGGGATTTCTGTTGCTGCATTTTTTTTTAATTTTTTTTGCCTTATTATCATTTGCAAACACAGTTTTCTGTATTTTGGCTAAACAAATGACAATTTTTGCTCCTTTTTACTGTTGGCAGGGATCAGATTTGTCAAAAATTTTAGTCCTGGTTTAGACCTAATGTAGTCCTGGTTTAGTCTTAGTTTAGTCCTGGTTTAGATCGAATTGGTCAAAATAGGGACTCCTGGTACATTTCTTCTTTAAAACTGGGACAAATCAGTGGTTTTGGATAAATCTGTTGGGACGGGGGACACAGGGCTCAAAACTGGGACTATCCCGGGTAAATAGGGACGTCTGGTCACCCTAACCAAGCTCCATATTCAGAAATAGGAATTTATTTATTTATTTAGAGAGAAACTTTATTGATCTAGGGAAATTCCAAGTTTTGCTGCAGAAACATTTCCACTGTGCGTCTCAGTGTCCTTTGTGTCTCAGTCAAAGGTCTCAGGTCAGTTTAAAAGGAGGACTGGTCAGGGAGGGTCAGCAGATCCTGTGGAAGAGCCAAAAGTGTCCCTCCTCTGTGTCCTGCAGCCTCCAGGGGGCGCCAGGTGACCACAACAGGAAAGGCCTCGTTCTTACTCTGCTCCGGTGTTTTGGGCAGTGATGAAATGGTTCATTCCCTCAAAGTATTTCCCCTGGAAGGTTTCGAAGTATTTCCTCTGGAAGGTCTTCTGCCACATTTGCTGCCACATATGGTGTAAAAAACCTTCAGCACCTCAAATGTCCTTAGCTTGCCTCTTACACAGGCTATACAACACTTCTTATGCAACTAAACAGAACCATTTTGAGCCTGGATTTAAACTCAGTCACAGTAGAGGTCTGTCTCACATCTTCAGGAAGACTGTTCCAGGATTTAGCTGCAAAAAACTGAAACGCTGACTCCCTTAAACCGGAAATAAACCAGAACTAAACCAGGACTATAGATAGGGGACAACAGGAAACCGGTCCCAGTCCTCAGAGTGCAAGATGGTTCATATGGCATGTATCGGTTCAGTCGATATCCTGGTTGGGCCTTTGATTGGATGTAATAACACTGTTTACAGACTTTGGCCTAGAACGTCTCATGTTTAAACTTGTATTCATATGAAGTTGTTCTGTCTTTGATGTGAAGGATCAATAACAATTGCATACGTAACAAATACTTAAAGTCAAATATCGATATTGTAATGTAAAAAACACAAAAACAAAGAGCTTTCAAATATATGGCTATGTAAGAGTTTTATGGATCTTGTTTTAGCATAAATCCAGGTGAGGAGCAGCTAGCTGTGGCGTTAGCATTTGTCCGTGTATGTTTTAGCTCTTATGCAGTTCTAAAGTGCAGGTTTTCTTTGGCTGGGTGCCGTTCCTAAGTGGCTCCTCAGTGTTTGTATTCCTGTGCACACAACGGGACGCTCTGTTTCAAGCCAGATCCAGATCCTGGTATAATTTACGGCCTGGACACGACAAAGCAGCCCAGGTCACATGGATTTATGTTGGACAAAAAGCTCGAGGAAATATTTATGTCCAGAGACGGAGTTCTGTCCGGGTCTAAAGACGTCGTCCAAAAGAGTGTCCTGTGAGGAGGGAAGAGGGAGGATGAGGAAGAGAGGAGAGGGGGATGAGGAGAGGGGGAGAGAGGGAGGGGGAGAGAGGGAGAGGAGGGGAAGGAAAGGAGAGGGGAGGATATAATGAGTGAGGAGAGGGGGAGAAGGAAGGGAAGGCGGACGAGAAGATTGGAGTATGGGAATAGAGGAGAGGGAGAGAAAGAGGAGAAAGAACAGGAGAAGAGTAAGAGAGGGGGAGGAGGAAAGGAGGAGGGGGGCAGGGGAGAGAAGGAGAAGAGGAGAGAAGGACGGTTGTGTCTGCTGAGTCAAGGACAGACGGAGAAACCATTAGTGGGACAGAACTAACAAGAGAACAAAGACACTGGAACATCATTTACATGTTTAATTAACTGAATCTGCTGACGACTAAACAGGGACTGAACCAGGACTAAACCAGGTCTGAACCAGGACTAAACCAGTTCTGAACCCGGACTGAACCAGGTCTGAACCCGACTAAACCAGGTCTGAACCCAGACTGAACCAGGTCTGAACCCGACTAAACCAGGTCTGAACCTGACTAAACCAGGTCTGAACCCAGACTAAACCAGGTCTGAACCCGACTAAACCAGGTCTGAACCTGACTAAACCAGGTCTGAACCCAGACTAAACCTGATCTAAACCCAGACTAAACCAGGTCTGAACCCAGATTAAAGCAGCTCTGAACCTGGACTAAAGTAGGTCTGGACCCGGACTAAACCAGGTCTGAACCCGGACTGAACCAGGTCTGAACCTGGACTGAACCAGGTCTGAACCCAACTGAACCAGGTCTACAGTATATGAGGCCTAAAGCAGATCTGAACCTGGACTAAGCCAGGACTAAACCAGGACTGAACCAGGTCTATAGTATATGAGGACAAAACCAGGTCTGAACCACCACTAAACCAGGAATGAACAAGGACTAAACCAAGACTGAACCAGGACTAAACCAGGGCTGAACCAGGTCTATATGAGGACTAAACAAGGTCTGAACCAGGACTAAATCAAGTCTGAACCAGTACTAAACCAGGACTAAACCAGTACTAAACCAGGACTAAACCAGGACTAAACCAGGACTGAACCAGGTCTACAGTATATGAGGACAAAACCAGGTCTGAACCAGCACGAAACCAGAAATGAACCAGGACTGAACCAGGTCTATATGAGGACTAAACCAGGTCTGTTCATGGGGTTTTAGTTTCCTGTGATAGGATAGGATAGGATAGACTCTGGTACTTGTAGAGAAATTTTGTCCTGTGCATTTGACCCATTCTTCAGTGTCTCTGAGTTAAACCTGTGAGAAGCAGTGGGACCCATTTCCAGATCTTGATAATACATAATAATATTACATCAGACTTATTTGTACAATTAAAAAACATTTTAGAAACAATAGGAAATAAATGAGTTAGTCTCGGTGAGGACCTGATCTGGAGGATTTGATCTGTTGTTTTTTGAGTTAATGACCCAGAAAGGCTGCACAGAAAGACCCGGGATTCGAACCTGGAACTTTTTTGCTGTAAGGTGAGAGTTTTATAGCCACTCAGCCACCATTTTGAGGACTTTTTCCACATTCAAAAGTTATAATATGTTGTTTTCAAATTTGAATCGCTATGGCAGCGGTCGTAATTCCTCATCATTCATCATTCTACCCATGGATAAATAAAGCCTAAACCAGGTCTGAACAATAACTTTGCCTGGTATCCAGAACACACACTTCTCTGATACTTTATGACAATGGGAGTCTGGTCACCGCTGAATCTCCCAGACTTCAGATGGGTATGATTGACAGGTGAATTAGCCGATCAGGGACAAACACGGTTTGTCCATATCAAAACAAATATGGCTGCTTCTGAGGAAAAAATAAAGGAAAGAAATATCACAGGGCACTGAAAAACATGGCAAATGTGAAGCAATAAACAAATCTGATAGGATCATGTTTGAGCCTACGGCGGAGGTAGTGGAGACCAGACAGACCAGATCTCCCTCTGAATAAGTGAAAATGCAACAAAAACATGTATTACTGTAGTATGGTCCATCTAACTTTGCATAAAACAGCACTAGTCCCAATGCAATACATGCTTTGCTTTCTCACACCTTCACACTTTTGTTGTTGTTCAGTGTCTTGGGTCAGGGGGTCACGTTCACGTCCTGGTACCGAGCCGTTGCCATGGTGATGTTTGTTTGTTTTGCCCTCCATTAAACCTTCCTTTTCCATCTCAGTGGTGACACTGCGCTCACATGCGAGTCACATTCAGATGAGCTGCTCAAATCCAGCATGAAATTAAACCCACAGCACACGGCTCTGATGGCTCTGATAAGGCAGGGGCCGAGGGGAGGGGGGTACAGGGGCCTGGGAGGGACAAAGCTCACTAAGAAGCAATAAGTATTGTTTTATTATGAGACAGTATAGGGCTAAACATGAAGACTGCATTAAGTGTACCAGAAAATAATTTAATCTCTAGGAATTTATTCATAGATTACCTTTTTAGGTAACCAATATTTTGAGGATTTTTTCCAGTTCAGAAGATATAATATTTTTTTTACATTGTTTATTGCTATGGCAATGGTCCTATTTAATCATTCTGAAACCCATGGATAGCCTTTGTACTATATTTTTTCAAGTAAGGAATTTGAACATTTCTGGAGGGTCTGCCATCTTCTTGTCTCTATGGAGATACTATACTATAACATTAAACATGTTTGTCTTGCATGTGTTCAGTTACTGGTGTCTTTCCTTATTTATTTATTTACTTATTTATTTATTTATTTATTTATTTATTTACCTCTCCACTGATCTGACCTGTAACTTGGCTTGGAGGAGTCACCATATTGTTTCCATGGAGATTAACAGGCTTTATACCATAAGATATATTACATAACCATGGCGACACATGGAGTTTACATAGCCTAGTGCACCTTTGAGTAGTTAGTGAACAGAATATTTCTAAGCATAAGTATAGTTTATGAAATATGTAACGTCAGTTTGGCACTGGATTAAAGTTCTAAAATGTAGTAATGGGAGCCTCTGTAGCTGTGAGCCTGGCTGATAGCATAGATCAAACTGTGAACTTTGTGGTTAGTGGGTAAACAACTTTGTCAACTGAGCAACTGGTGCTTGGATATAGTCCCCACAACATCTTATTTACAACGCTGCAGGAGCTGTCCTATTTTGGGACTGTTCCTTGACCATGCTCTCCATCCGCCATTTTGTGTCTCCTCCCTTTAGTTTTTGCATTTGACATAAATCTTTCCATAACAGATCAACAACTTGGTTTAAAGTCCAGACATGTGTTCAAACAGGTTAAGGTTTGGGTTTAGATGAAAGTTGGGCGAGTAGTGAGTTTGGGTAATGTTGGACCAGACTCCAGGAAATGAATGGAAGTCAACGTAACGTCCCCATGAAGCATGAAACCCCAATATGTGTGTGTGTGTTATCTTCTCGCTCGGAGCCCCTCTCTCTCTCGCCTCGGGGTGAAGTGCCATTGCCACTGCCCGTGCTCCGTAGCCTCCGAACCCGCTAGGCTAATTTACACCCAAACCGACCCTCGCCCCCTCATCATGCCAGCCCCCACCCATTATGCCAGCCCCCGCCCTCCCCTCCTCTCCTCACCCCCACCCACGTCGCCCACCCACCCTGAACCCGCTCAGCTCCCGGTAATTGTTTTATGCAAATCCATTCAATCCAGGAGCATCAGGATTGGTCCAGGAAGCGACGAGTGAAGCGGATACGGTACGCGGATACGGTAGGGAGGGATGTAAGCTAATGCAGGTTTAGCCAGTATTATTATTATTGTGGAAATTGTTCTATTATTCAGCAAGGAGGGAGGGGTGTGTGGACAGAAAGATGGAGGGATGCAGATTACAAAAGTGAGGACAGAAACAAGAATGATGTTAAAACAGAAGTGTGAAAAAGAGGGGAGGGATGGAGGAGGGAAAGAAAAGGGTGTAAACTGAGGCCAAGGGGTTAAGTGTAAGTAATCTTGTATATGTAGAATGGCACCTTAAGAAAATTACAACATGCTAACATCATATAAATACACTCTCTCTCCTCTTCTACTGAATCCACAGCGCAGCAGCAGAACCATCAGCCTCCTCAGCCTTCAGCTCCTCGTCACCCCGGGGTAGAGTCTTGGAAGCAAATTGAACAAAAGATGGTAAAATAGGCCTATAAGAGACGTTCATAAACTCAGTGCACATTGCACATGCAGAGCTATGACCCCTTGCATTTGACCCATCCTTCGGTGTCTCTGGGTTAAACCTGCATTTGACCCATCCTTCACTGTATTTGGGTTGTGCATGTTTTGGGTTGAAGGAGGAAACAGGAGTCCTGTGCATCCAGAAACAAACGAGAGGAGCAAAAACTCTACCGTTTTCTCACAGTCCATAAGGTGTGCTTCAGCAAATTGCTTTGCAGTCACAAAATCTGCGCCGGCGTCTAACCTTGAATGAGACCCAGATTCTTCTCCATAAACAGCCTGACCCACTCTCCTCTCTCTCCCTCCTTCTCTCTCCTCTTTCTTCTCCATAAAGAGAATACCCACACTCTCCTCTCTCTCTCTTAATGTTTGTGAAAGAACTCTCCAAACTTCTGATCCACAAATGTTTTTCTTTCTCGTTATTTGTTTGGGATCAGTTCCACAAATGTGTCATATTAATCTTATGATTTAAAGTCCTTTTAATCAACAACACTCACGTCTTTGGGGTTGAATAATGGCTCCACTCTCTGAAGCCGTTAGTACGATATTACGTTTTATTATCACCACAGTAATATTTATTTATACTGACAGAGAAGACACTAAACTTTGAAAATCTGCAGTCTGACAGTTAAACAGTACCTGAGAATTTGACCTGTCCTCTGGTATCTAACCTTGACTGAGACCTATATTTTGAATCTCCTCTTTCTCTTCCTCTCGTTCTTCTCCATAAACAGAATCAGCCGTTCTCCTCCTCCTTCTCTCTCTCTCCGTCCATAAGCAGATCACGGTGTCTAACCCGGGTGTCTCTCTGTGTGTGGAGCTCCTTCGTCTCTGTCACAGCCATCGATCGCCCGCTCCCCTGTGCTTCCTGATCATCTCCTCTCTCTGTGTCTTCACCCTCCCTCTTTCCTCCTTCTCTCTCAATCTCTTCATTCTTCTCCATCTCTTTCTCTCTACATCCCTCCTCTCTCTCCCTCTTTTCTCTGCCTCTCTTTCTCTTTCTGTGTCTCTCTTCTCTCCCTCTCCACCACTCTGTCTCCCTCATCACTGCCTCTCTCTCTCCCTCCATCTCTCTCTCTTTCACTTTGCCCCTGTATTCCTCAGAAAGGGCATAAAAAGACACAGTGGTCAATACGTCCGCTCGCTCCCCCAAAGACGGAGAGGACAGGGGAAAAGTGCCACGCAGATATAAAAACACACGGGTCAATATGAGGAGCGGGGGCATGGGGGTGATGAGTGTGTGTGTGTGTGTGTGTGTGTGTGTGTGTGCGTGCGTGCGTGCGTGCATGCGTGTGTGCGTGTGTGCGTGCGTGTGTGTGTGTGAGATGAAGGAGCGAGGTGGCGTCCTTGTGAAAAAGATTTATGCTTCTCATGTTCACTCAGGAGCAGGGCAGTGTCCACAGAAAATATTATTCAAAAATACAACAGAAAACAAAAGTTTAATGTAGAATCTATAGTTAGACAGCAGTCTGACCCGATCACAGCCACAGCAGGGACTGAGTTTTATGTCCACAACCTGGGACAGAGATCCCCCCTCTGCTCAAAAAGGAGTCCACAGACGCGTATTCACCATCTCACACTGTCCAGATGCCCTCACACTGTCCAGATGCCCAGACCCTGCCCATATTCTTTCACCTGCCCGTGGCTTTTCCTCTGTGCAGGACCTGGTCTCAGGCCCTGGAGCTGATCCCCAGTGTGTAGAGCGCTGAGGTACGATCTGGGCTCTGTGGTTGTTACAGCTCTCCAAACATTGTTTTGAATTTTGCCAGAACCACACAACAAAACTGTGCAAAGACGAGTGGATCTGGAGCTGTCTCCTGTCTCCCTGATTCCAGAGAGTGGGATGGACGGGTGGATTAATCAATAAGGGACGCATGCTCCGTTTGGGTAAAAACAAAAGATGGATTGGTAATGAACAAATGATGGCTTATGATAAATGAAAAAAAAAACAACAACAACACAGAGGACTGAGAAACATCGGATTTCTGCATAATCAACAATGGAAATATCAAACTCTTATTTCTTTCAGATAAAAGAAGTTAGTTGTGAATGATCCAGAGTTTTGTAGAGGAGATGTCTTCTGCATTTGAGAGAGGTGTGATACAAATTAGGAGTTGTAGTTGGACCGTCTGCAGTTAGGACAGAGGTTTATCACACTCTATGGTCTGGATTCTGGCAGGATGGAGAGGAATTCTTGGACCACATTTAATTTGGACATCTCTGGACAAGCACTTTAGTGTTGTTCCTTTTGTTTTGTGTGTTTTTCCAGTGTAGTTTAGAGTGCAGTGTTGTTTTTGTCTTTCTGTGATGTGGTTAAAGCCTCTAAACTTGTGCCTCCTCCTCCTCTTCGTGCTCAGACTCTGCTCTGATATTACACATAAACACAGAGAATGCAGATATTAAAATCGCGCTGCAGATTGGATTGTTCTAATGTGAGTTTATGAACATGTGCTGGAGACAGAGGGACTAGTTTATCTCATGTTTGAGGAGCTCCTAATCAGTCTCCAATAACAACAAGAGCCAAAAATACGATTCCCGCTTCATAAAAACATTTACACAAGAGTTATTACCAAGAGCTGCAGAGAAAGGAGCAGTTTAAATAGTCCAACTGTAAAGCACTGGTACACAGACTGATATGTGGTGACCTTGTGTTTACCATACAGGATCATTGTTCATTCTAAGTGCCTTTTTTTCCATATTCTAGAGTTTTGTTTCATTTGAAACGTACAGTATATCCCGGCCAGCGGAGAACACGCACTTCTCCAATACGTTCTGAAGATGTGAGTGTCGTCAGTGATGAATCTCACTGAGTTCAGAAGGACGTGATTGACAGGTAGATTAGCCAGTTCATATCAAAACAAATATGGCTGCTTATGGGGAAAAAAGAAAGGAAAAAAATATTGTGCATTTCTGTGGAATCAATGTGAAGCATTCGTAATATAAAATGAATATGCATGAATAAACAGAGGAGGAGATGGACCAGAATGCAAAGATCTTACAGAGAATGCACACAGAACCCGTTTAGATCCGAGGATAAAGAAAGTAAACCTTATACCAAACTCAAGAAGTTCAAGGGATGTCCACACTCACTGATCTACATGGAGATGTTATTGCCTTGCCTGAAAAAGTATATCTCCATGGAGACAAGGATGTGACCCCATCAGACCAAGTTATAGGTCAGATCTGTGGAGAGGTGACGGTAATAACACATGTTTCTGTTGATCATTTTGAACACTAAAACCACATGTAAGACAATTTTAATGCCATATTGAGGAACATGCAAAACAAAAAAAGCAATAACATCTCCCCACCAGAAAAGTTGCATTGGGAATCTTTAAATATTTTCCATGGCATGAATTTTGATTAAGCTATGTCTGTAATAAGTGGTTCATCTTTAATAGAATAAATGACAGTCCACAGTGTGTCCTCTGTGTG